>PVIU01009782.1:0-74105 GCA_004026605.1 Ondatra zibethicus | reverse complement strand
CTATTTCTTCTGCATGTATTATCTTTTTGAGAACCGAGTCTTTTTGAATGCACTCCTTCCTAGGCCGGGAGGGATGGGGTGGGCCTTGGACTTCCAACAGGGCAGGGCACCATGCCCTCTTTCAAGGAAGAAGGGGGAGGGAGGAGGGGTGGGGGGGTAGTGGGAGGGGACCGGGAGAAGGGGAAGAAAGGCAAAAAATTTTATTTCTTTAATTATGTTCTTGAATGGAAAAAATAAAACAAAACAATGTATGGAAAAAAAGACAAAAAAATACTCATTTCATCTTTATATGGTGACAGCCATAATTTAATCAAATAGAAGAAAATACACAACTCTTTCAAGTAAATGTCAAACCATATTTAAAGATGCTATTTAGTCTGTTGCCAGAGTATTTAAAAGTTCTTTATTCTGACACCTAAAGTGTTCTGGCAGAAATTAAAAATTTAACAGCTTTCTCCAATAATTTCTTGACAGAATATAACATTGCACAAATAATCAAACTTTGCCAAATATCTTTAGGGAAACAGCAAGGGTATTTAAATAATGTTCCTACTTACACAGTTATTCATATATAAAATGACTTTTAGGAGTCTTTGGGGATCTAATTGAGTAATGAACAGAAATACCATCGTAGAGCCTTTATACAATAGCAAAATTGTAGTTTTAAAAAGACATCACCACCTATGTCATTTCTATTTTCATTAGCTGTAGTTTTCAATGTTTATGTTCGCTGTCTTCATTGGGTCTACTGTCACATTATATTACCACAGACTTTGTAATTCTTCACTGTCTATTAATGAAGAGAAATGGTCTTTAGGAACATCCAGGAACTGTTTATGGGGGGATACACTTTATCTTTCTAGGTAGACCTGGGCTGGGTGTATGTTGCAGATTTCTTTAGTGCCCTCCGAACTTTACTTTGTGTGATATGTTCTTGTTAGCACATTAGAGAAGATGAAATTGGAACAATTTTAAATATTTAAAAATTGAGAATCCAAATATGTTAACAGAGGACATAGCCATTTCAATTAAGTTGTTCAGCGGTGTTGACATGACAAGGTAAGTGTTGCTTAACTGGAAAGATAGAAGGATAGATTTGATGCTCTTCTTGGTTAGTGCAATTAAACATTCTAAAAAGCTAACTCTCCCAAACCAAGTAATCTGTCTATACAATCAGTTCTCGTTCTCTCTCTATATATGTCTCTCTCTCTCTTCATTTTTCTACTACAGATAAAATCAGTGATGGTTCCCTACCTGTTTAGGGCACATATTTAACACATTTAACATCTCTTTCCACACACATAACACACACACACACATACACACACACAGAGTGAGAGAGGCAGAGAGAGAGAGAAGGAAAGAGAGAGAGCACACAAGTACTGCTTCTTTGGTGCCTGCTTTAGTTCTTAAGCAAGGATTTCCTTAAAACTATCCAGGATTGATATACATATGAACTCACATAGACTGTGGCAGCGTGCATAGGAGCTACAGATCCAAGCCAGATGGGTCTGAGGCAAAAGTGGAGATAGGGTCCCACCCTTAAACAAGAAGTTATCTACAATTATGTAATATACAATTGATACCATCTGTCAAGGGGAAAATTGGTTTTCTCCCAAACTTTCACTGAGTGAATCTACCCACATTCCAGGGCAGACCCCATGCTCAGGAGTAGTTGCTCAACACAAAATGGTTCCATGTTTGTTTGTTTGTTTTAGGTGTGTGTGTGTGTGTGTGTGTGTGTGTGCTTGTGTTCTTTGATGGTTGTTTTGTGGGGCTGTTTTTGTTTTTGTATCGAGAGAGGAAGAGAACATAAAGTTGGTTTGTAGAGAGGATCTGCATGTAGTTCGTTGAGAGGAAAACATGATAGCAATACTTTGTATGATTTTTTTTTTTTTAGACAGGCTTTCTCTTTGTAACTGAGACTGTCCTGGAACTCACTCTGTAGATGAGGCTGTCCTTGGACTCAGAGATCCACCCGCCTCTGCCAGCCCAGTGCTAGGATTAAAGATGTGCACAAACACCACCCAGTTGTATAAAAAGATTTTAACTAAAAAATAAATTTAAAAAAAAACTATTCAGTTTTGTGCTGTTAATTCTTGGTGCCTCTCTGTTTCTCTGTCTCTGTATCTCTGTCTGTCTGTCTCTTTCTGTGTCATCTCTGTCTCCATCTCCCTCTGTTTTGCCTTCTCTCTCTCTCTCTCTCTCTCTCTCTCTCTCTGTGTGTGTGTGTGTGTGTGTGTGTGTGTGTGTGTGTGTGTGTGCTTTCCCATGTGCCTTGTTCCCAGCAGATTTGACTTCCTGGTGATACTTTCCATATAGCATTCCCCCTACGCTTATCAAAGCATGCTGTCACTGTGGTTTGATTTCTATATTCTTTGTTCCTTTTTATGTGCGAGTTCTTAGATTGGAATACTGAATCTTAGACTGCTTCTACCAAATAATTTATTTCCATATTCACCTCAAATTTATTCAAAACCACTAATTAATCAGCTCTCACACTTAAGTTTTTCACTTGAATTCTCTGTAGAATTCAATTGTATTTTGCTAACCACATGTTTCCCTGAAAGAGATGTTTCTTTTTCCCTACTTTTGAATTGTATAAACCAAATTTTATCTGGTAACAGCTTTGTAATTTTTATACTTAGCATAAATGTCAAGATTCTCAAGGGATAATTATTTGTAATAGGCTTTTCTCACTCCACATTTGACAGCATGATGCTCTGGTGCAAAAGGTCAAGAAAAACTACAGAGCAAGGAGAACTCTAGCATCTAGTTACTCCCCACCCTTCTTGAATGAGCTTGACTCCTGAGCTTCACTTTCTTCAGCTACAAAGTGAGTTTACTGATATCGCTCCAGTTACCTCTCTAGCCATGGATGAAGATCAGAGAATCACAAATATTTCTCAGCATGTTTGAAAACATTATATTATGTAAGTGTAATTGGCAACACTCTCCATTCTGTATGTTCATCTGTGGATGATGTGAGCTGGATTTACACTTTTGGGATACATAATAATAATAATAATAATAATAAATAGTAATACTAAAAACAACAATTTTAAGCTAATATATAAATGATAGGTTTAATGGTGACATTTTCATATACTTGTGTGATTAAACATAGTTCTCAGTTGGTCACTTCCTCTCCTCCCTCTCTTTCATACATTCCCAAATTTGTGATTGGCTCTCTTCCTTCTCCTAGATAGTCTTCTCCTCTGCCTTCCTGTCACATGGATTCTGTCATCCTTTCCTCCCCACCCTCAAGATTTCTTTCTTCCATTTTATGGTCTTTTTGGTGTTTCATCACACACACACACACACACACACACACACACACACACACACACAGAGTGAGTGAGAAAGAGGGGGGCTCAGTAACTCTTTACAGTCCATCTAGGAGAATGACTTGCAGATTTAAGTGCTTAACAAACAATAAAACTCTGATGAAAATGGCGTAGACTTCACTATAGTATAAAGGTAGCACGATCTTACAGATTATGCAAATCAACCATGCTCTATAGCTGGGAAAATGGTTTTCAGTTTAAGATACTAACTGGTAACAGTGGCAGTCACATATTCAGTTAACATTTTAATTCTCCCTACTCTATAGAACAATGCACACGCGTTTCTGACATGACTTCATGGTGAAAAGAACTCTGGGTTTGGTCACATGATTTACTTTATACAGTGAAATGTAAAAATGTTGGCAGAAGACTGGGATTATAAGGGATTTGGAGTTTTGGTGTGCTCAGCCTTGCTCCTATAATGTTCACAACCCAAGAAGTGCTAATGTGCATTATCCTTGAAGCTTAGAAACAGCACAAAAAGAATCAAGTATTCCTGATGTCAAGATGCATACTTGAGGGATGTGTCAATTAGACCACTTTGTGTGCCTATGTGTAAATGTAAGGCCATAGAATATCCTTGGGAGTCATTTGCCAGGCTCTGTCTACCTTTGTTTTGAGACAGGGTCTCTCACAGTCATGGAGCTTGCCTAGTGGACTACATAAAGTGGCCAGACAGGAATCCTCTTGTCTCTGCTCCCAGAGCACTGGGATTAGAATATGTGCCACCATTTCTGGCACTTTATTTTTTGGGGGTGGGAGGAGGTTCTGGTTTAGGAGGCTCACACATAGATCTTTATGTTTGCAAATCAAATACACACTACTGAGGATCTCCTAAACCCTTCAAATGATTCTATTGTTTTACATTGTTGCCATTCATACTGAGATCTAAATATTTTGATATCATTTTTTCTGGAATAATATAAGATACATATTGAAGATAATACTATTTCTTGTAAGGTAGTACTATAAAATAAAGCTATGTTTGAGTTATATCTATGAGTCATTTAACACTGTGATACAAATCAAGACTTCTTACTTTTATATTTTATATATGCTTTTAAAATTATGCCCAAGAACAAACTATCAAGAATAATAAAAAACAGCAAAAGAGACTCAGAATCATCTACATACTTTTAGAAGTAAAAATTCTTGAAAGACTTTACAAACTTCCTGAGAACAGATGCTCAGGAGATAGATCTAATAATTTGATATCATTAAGTGTTCAGGTTCATGCTAATTCATACTACCTTTTGAAAAAATTATAAAATCATTCATCCAAAAATATCTGCTGCTCTTCCAGTACAAATAATGATGAAGATCAAAATGTTTCCAGATTACCTTTATCTCATAAATTAATCTAAAATTTCTAATAATTTGCACTTCTCCATCTCATTCTTTTGCTCATTTACCATGTGTGGTGATATTTTGTTTGTGTTCTAACAAATAAAGCTTGCCTGAATATCAGAGGGCAGAGCTAGCCACTAGTTAGCCATAGATCTGGAGGTCGGTACAGATAAACAGGAAGTGGTTTAGCTGGGTCGAGAGAGTGATATAAGGCAGTAGGAGACAGGAGTTCAGTCCTGTTTTGGCGGAGGAGTTAGAAAGGTAACAGTTGGCTTTGACTTGCACCTTTGGCTCTCTGATCTTTCAGCAATTACACACCCGACCATTTGAAGTCAATAGTGGAAGTACACACACACACATCCACACACACCCACACACCCATTAAGGGTACAAACAAACAAAAATTTCTAACTCCTATACATTCTTAAAAATTATTAAATTGCCTCCATAGTAGAGAACCCATGATATAATCAATGATGTACTATGTATTATTATACATGAACAAATTTGTAAGCATTATCAATAAGTACATAATTGACTGTATATGTCAAATACAATTTTGTACTTCTCTGATATAAAATATTCAAAACAGATAAGATTCTTTGTTCTTTGTACATTGGTTTTCTTCTTTATAGCCAGGCAATCCATGACTCACAATGATTTTCTAAAGTTGATATCTTACATTTACCCATGTTCTTAAATCTCCATTTCTGCAATTATCAATCTAGTGTAATTTTTATCACTGTGCACCTAATGATTGTGTCTTTTCTCAGACTTAACTATAGAAGGCAAAGTTATCACGTCAAATCTTAAGTTTTGTTAAAGAGACAGTACTTTGAATGATATGGCCAGGAAGTTACATCCCTTTTCCTCATTCTCAGCACTGGGAAATAAATGTAATAAATTGAAACTTCCACAACAAACACTTCAAAAATATACTGAACAAAGTGAGACACTTAAATGCTAGTAGACCTATTGCATAGTTTAGAAGTTAAGAAACCTAACAACATCATGTAGAAAGGAAATGGAAATAAGCATACATTCAATGGGATGGTACACACATTTGGCTAAGGAAAAAGAGTTAAGCATGAAAATACTGAAATGTAAGTTGCCACAGATATGATGCCACTAAATATTTAGAACCTTAAATGCTGAGCTAAAAATGTTGGGCTGTTTATAAGAGATAATTCATTTAAATGATTTTCTTCTCAAAAATCTTGAAACTATAGAACAAAGATGAGATATAAGCTATGTGTATTAATATTCTAGATCATATGATAAAATTAAGTTGGATACATGATTTTTTTCAAGGTAGGTTTTCTTCTTAACATTCTAAATATAGATACATGGTCATTGAGCTTTTAAAGGACTCTCATTTTTTATCACTTAGTTTCTTGGCTAATGACAGGCCTTTCTGGATATACTATATTGACTTCCCTAAAATAATAATATCTAATTTATGTACCCAGGTATGGTGAAGCATGCATTTAGATGGCAAAACTTTCCAGCAGGCTTTGGTAGTTCAGCTGTTTTCTTCTTACAGAGTCTTGCTGAAGCAATACAGTGAGAAAAGCTGTTATTGAAAACCCAAGTGACAGATGAGAGGTTGGATGCTAATAAACTATGCAAGATAGAGTTCACATGAAAAGAGAGCAGCTTCACAACACTGCTGCAGAAGGAAAGAAGAGACTTATTAGCAATTCAGAGGACCTTCCTACTGTACAAATTTTTATATGTAGGTTAATTGCCTGACAAGGTTTCCTTTAAAATCAAAGTTAAAGTGTGCAAGATCAGTGGCATACAATAAAATGTCATTATTGTAGACTACCTGAAACTCTGCAGAAAGCTTTCATGCTGATATTATTCTAAGGGCATCTCTAAGAAGTCTGCAATTAATTAATTAATTAATTAATTATTATTATTACAATTCCAATCTTAAAATAATACCCGAATCATTTGCTTTCTTTTCTATTAAAATCTAGTTGCAGGAAACACATGATTAAAAGTCATATAAAATAAGAGCACTGCAGGTTCTGCTTTGGTCTGACTCTATTTAGGGGTGGGGTATTATGCACATGTGATAGCTGCACCCTCTTGCGCTTCTAGCTCTTTTCCTTAGAAGCTAGCATTGGTCACATCTTTCCCTTTCTTTTCATTCCAGAAAGTAATACCTTTTACTCACTATTAACCTACAGCAAGCCTCAATCAAAAATTGTGAGCAGTCAGGTTTTATGTCCTTTTCAGATTTTCCCTTTCTTTGCTAAGTTTCATGGGTAAGATGAAAGGGGAGGCCAGCAAACTTCCCTTTAACCAAATGGCGTTAGCTCTGTGATTCATAATTGTCCAATTTTTTTTAAAGGAATAGAAGATCCTCATGTAATAGCTTGATCCCATTTCATTATTTATCTAGTTAGGTGCTTATTTCAAGAATTAACTATTGATTTAATTTAGAGTTAGTTTTACTTTTGTTGATGACAGATGGATGAATATATTACATATATTACATAAAAATCTTATCTATATATAAACAAGCTATTGAAAGTAATAACGCGATGTTACCAGTAAAATAATGGTAGGTTATCTTCAGTGATAACAGCATTCTACCAGTACAAACATGCTCATATTTTGTTTTCTAATGCCAATAGTATATGACAAATGTATCGCTTGAATGTCTTATTCCTCAGTTGTTTTGCTTTGTTCTTGTGCACTTTAAAACTTTACTCATCTATTCTTTATCTGAAGAGAAAATATCATGATAATAATTGTTTTCCCAAATTTTATGTCTTAAAATACAAAGAACAATTATGACTTTAATATGTGTGTACATAAACAAATATAATTAAGGATGAAAATATACTAATAACTATTCATATGATAGGTGTCTATAATAAGAAATAAATAGCATTCAAAGAGAACTGGAACACTAGGGAATGTTAAGAAAGAAATTCCATAAGCCTAAAATCCCTTGAAAAGTCTCTAAAGGCTAAGGAGGATTTGAAATACCATAACAGGAAGTAAATGGAGGTTTACTGCTAATCAATAAAGTAGACTATGATTGGGAATGCTTCTGTTTAATACTTACTTGCTAAAGTTTTTTTTCTTTTGGTTCATAAATAGAACATTATACCTCAGATTTTGTACTGATCTAATGTTCTTGTTTTGAGGATCTATAAATTATACACACATCTATAGTTTTACAGTCATGTTCATAATTACATAACCATAACACCAGATATTGGTCAAACTAAAAGAGAAATATCTAGGATATTCTCCTTTAAGCTGAGACTACATTAAGCTCATCATGCTAAAATCTTCTCATACATGGAGTCATGTATGGGGTTCTCTTTTTGTTTACTTGGAAACCTGAAAAAGAAATTGCCATGTGAAATTTCTCTCATAAATTGCATTATTCTGTTGACAGTGAAATAATTACAGAAATCTTGTTCTGAAAATTGAAGTCAGTCACTCTGAATGGATGACTCACGTCACTCTAGTTTCATGTTCAAAATAATCTGTACCAACTCTAAGCAAGTGCAATTTTAATTCCTTAGGACGTCAGTATTTGTACTTTTTTTTAATAAATCAAGCATCTGAATTTAAAAAATGAAATCCAAGATGTAAATTATCAGAGTTAGATTGTTTCTTTGTGTGTGTGTGACCCTACCTAAATCCCATGATTTCTGATATGCAACTGTTATCACACATGTTAGTTTAGGACTACGAATTCAAGACATTTATGAGCAAGATGCTTGGAGCTGATGAGCACATGGGTCCGAATGTCGACAATGACGAACCCTTTCTAAGCAGTATGGTTTTCATAGCCTGGTGCCATCACTGTAACATTAGACGGCTGCACAAAATGCTTCCTGGCCTTGAGGGTTATCTTTCCACAAGACCATAATCCTAAAGGCGACACAAAGCTTACTGGATAAAAATGTGGAACTTGAGACATATGTGATAATCAGTTGTGACCTTGTAAATTCCTGCTAACCCCTGTGGGGTGGAATATTAGACTTCTGCGAAAGAAAAAAAATGTGTTTAATATTTGTGAATCAGTCTCTCTCTGGTAGAAACATTAAATGAAAAATGTCTTAGCAAAAAGACTCATTCTCTCTCCATTCTAACAGATGATGAAAATATACTTGGGAAGCAAAGGAACGTTTGTTGCAGAAAATGTTGACAAACACAGAGCTTCAAATGGTAGAGACTCTCAGATGCTTCCAATTTCCATGACAGACCATTGAGAAGAAATTCCCCTCCACTTCAGTGTTGTGTGTCCTACATATGTAATTATTCTCTGATAGAAAGGCACTGATAATAACTGACTCCAGTATAAATGTGTTGGTTTTGAATTGGAAGTTTTGAAGAGAATTTGAATTTTCTTTTGAACTTATGAATAGAGAGCTCATTTTTTATCTATATATAATGAAGAAAATATTCCTATGAAATTACCAGGGTGCTGCCTTTTTTTTTCAACATGAGCTATCTGAGCTTATCTTGTAGAAATCAAGACCATGTTATAATGTATGATTTAAATTTTCAAATACATAAACTAATTACTGTGAAATTAGATTGATTTCCAGATACTTTATCCTAACTTACTCATTTTATTATTGAATTACCTTGATTCCAACATAAATACAGTAAAATTTAATGAGGTAAGCAAAGAAGGTAGAGAAATTGGAGGGATCAAATTTATCCTGGCTACAGTCATCTTCTTCAGAACAGTCATTTTTCCCTCCTGGTATTTGCAGCAAAGTTTTCAAACCTTTTCATAAAAAAAGTCGTTCAGATAGGAAACTGTCACTTTGTCATTTGTGTTTTATATATTAATAGTTTTGGTGAAGTACATGTATATTCTAGTTAGCGGTGGTGACTTTCTGTCTAGTTCTCCGTACATCTGTTACTCTTGTTGGTATGGGCTCCTGACCACTGCCTGAGGCAATATTCTGTATTCCCTCATAAACAGTATTTTGCATAATATTAGACCTGTCTACTGCTGTGTTTTCTAGGCATATTCTTTCTTTGATTATATATTATCATCCACCATGATACTTAACAAATTCAGAAAGGAAAACAGTCCACGCAGACATTCTATTAATGTTTATAATGTTTAGGATTATAGTCCTGAACCATGAAACCTTGAATCTAGACAAAGAACTGGAGCTTAATTATACGACACACTGGGGTGAGTTGTGGTATGGAAAACAAAGCAAAACAAATACATTCTTTGTTTGTTTGAATCTCCCAAAGCTGAAAAAAAAACAATCTAAGCGACCAGTCAGTTGTAGAGGCCAGGCAGTGGTGCCACACACCTTCAATCCCAGCACTATGAAAGTAGAGGCAGGAAGGGATATGCCTGGGCAGAGAGGAATATAAGGCAGGAGGAAACAGGAGCTCAACGCATTCAGTCTGTGAATTCGTGGAGACAGGCAGGTTCTTGCCCCCTTGGTTCTGAGGATTTCATAGAAGTAAGAATGAGTGGCTGACTGCTCTGCTTCGCTGATCTTTCAGTCCCCCCCACTGGGGGCTTTTATTATTGAGACCAATAATAGATTTTTGCTACATATGTATGTATATATGCATATATGCATACAACAACAATTGATAAAAACGAGTCTTGAATTTAAAAGAGAATAAATGGATTTATAGAAGGGTTTGGAATGAGCAAAGGTATAATAATGTAATTATATTATAATCCCAAAACTAAAATAAATAATTTAAAAATGGTTATCTACGAAATAAAGTATGTCTAACTTTATCTAAATAAAGCTTGGAAATATTATTAAAATAAAATTTCATTATTATTAACATGATCTTTTTAAATGTCTTACTTCATTTTAACCTTGTTACTTTCAATTGTATTACCAGGAATAAGCAAATTTCTGACTTTCATCTTATCAATGTTATTCTAGTCACACGTCCAATATATATCTTACTACAGTAGCTTTAAGAGGCACTGCCAAAAGAAGCCAGCCATTGGATAGTCTCAGAGCTCCTTGAAAGCAGGGGCTAGCTCCTAAAGAATGTGAATACAGCAATCCCCACGATGCCATGCGCACTATGCATTATGGATTCTTTGGAAGGATCTGAAATGTATTTGTTAAACAGGATGGACCTTTAAGACATTTATCTCTTGATAATGCACTTCAAGACCATTTTCCACATCAAGTTTTGATTTACTGATATTTCATACTGAAATTATGATTCTCCTTTCTCTTCCTGGAAAAATAATACTGCCATTACTTTTGTGCTCTCTTACCCTTAATTATGACTTTGTGCAATACATACTTAACTAAATTTCTTTGTTACTACAATTTTTTTAATTTAGTAAAAATAATTTCTTTGAAAGGAGTATAATGATTACTCAGCCACCTAACATGACATTTATATGTTTATGTTATAAAGGAGAGATAAATAAATAAAGGGACCATGGAATCTCGAGCATGGCCATGACCCTTCCCTGCCACCTCCTCACATCAGATACTTTGGAAAGGATTGGGAGGGGGCAGGTGAAGAGGGAGATACCTTTGCTGGAATACCTTAGAGAGCAAAGAGACAATCTTCCAACACCATGAGCTAGAAATACTTAAACAAAAATAGGGCCATGAATGGAAATGAACACAGAAGATTCCTTGAAAAGCCTTCTGTTACAAATATAAAATCCCCATAAGGGATTTTATAAGATAGGTACAAAGAACTTCATGATATGCTTAGTTAAATTCTGTCCACTGGTGTAGGAGGGTCTTCTATTTGTGTATTGCCCTCATTGGTTAAATAAAGAAAACTGCCATGGCCTTTTGGTAGGACAGCCCTTAGGTGGGCGGAGTAGATAGAACGGAATGCTGTGAGAGAGAAGGCAGTGAAGCAGATGCCATGCTTCTCCAGCACAAGATGGACACTGGTTAGACTCATGCCGGTAAGCCACAACTCAAGTGGCGATACACATTAATGGAGATGGGCTAAAATAATATGTGAGAGTTAGCCAATAAGGGGCTGAAGATAATGGGCCAGGCAGTACTTAAATGAATACAGTTTCCGTGTAATTATTTCGAGCACGCACTGGGAGCCGGGCGGGATAGAACAAGGGGCCCGGCGCCGGGAACACAGCCCGAGCCCCTCATTGCAACAGTCCACACATTCAGGCAAAAAATAATAGGAAATACAATTCAGATTTTTAAATTGTTAGTGTATTTCACATTTTAAGCATTGAATGTGACAGGGCTGGCTGTCTAGGAAGATTCCTTTGAGGAAAGGACTTTGAAAGAGATACTGAGACCTAGATTTGTAAAGGAAACCCTTCATTACTGCATTTTATAGAAAAGCATTTTGGACCGAGGGAACAATAGCGTAAACAACCTGAGTTGGAGATAAGCTTGCTACTTTTGAGGGCTGGATTTTACTAGGCTGGGGAACGAAACAGGTGACAAGATTTAAAAGATTCTTGAAGATAGAAAATTTTGGATTGTTCATACAAGATATTATTATACATATTAGGTGGGGCAGTGATCTAATTTTATTTTTTAAGTGTGTTTATATGAATGATTTGGAGATAAAATTTAAAAAATGTCTATTTGATATAATTTAAAGAATCAAGAAGTGTCAACTAAAATATTCTTAAATTATTTATTGTTTTACAGAACCCAAATGGATAAGTAGAATTGTTGAATTCTGAGCCAAGAAAGATAGAGGAAACAGCAGGTTAATATGGCACTATAGAATAGTCACATATATTATTTTAGCCTTGCAGTGTTTGATATACTAATTTTATATTAAAATGAGTTAAGTCATTAATAATAACATTGAGAAGAGATTTAGACCCAGACACACAAAATCAGGAGTTGCTGACCTACACATGATACCTATATGCAAGTACCTATAAGAGCTCACAAGGAGATCACTAGAAGGAAGAAGACAGGGAAGAGACAGTGATCTCCAAACTCAGAATGTTCTTCAACAATCACTCAACCGCACAAAGTGAGGAAATATGGAGAAGATGTGGACAAAGAGATTAATTGATAAGGTAGGCAGGAAACTGGGTTATATTTGGTGTCCTAGAAGCAAAGAAAAAAACATGTTTGCCAAAAGGGACAACTGTTGAATAAAACTAAGAAGAAAAAAATGAAATCTAATGAAAAAGATGACTTGTATTTAAGGACAGGAATAGCTGAGGCTCTTGAATGGGTTGTCTTCAGTGGAGCACTTAATGTGGCCAGGAGAATCAGATTTAGGTCAAAGTAGCCTTCAGTAAAAATAAAAAATACCAGTTTTGTACAAAGACAAGAGTCAAAAATGTGACTAGAGAATTATGTTTTGATTCATTTGGCGAAGGTAAGAATAATTTGTATTTGTATTTTTCATTTTTTCTGTCAAGTAGTATAATCACACACGCACACATGCACACACAGAGACACACACACAAACAAATGGGTCAGGGATTGAAAGGCAGGAACTCAATATCCAGAAAGCCTAAGAAAATAGATTGAAGGCAATGCAGTGAGATTGACAACCAATGTGTTGGTGCATATTTCCCTTGTTCACAGAGTGGTGCTGGGAGTTAGATATGAGCAAGGATGGGAGTCAGAATGATAAGCAGACAGCTGTGTTATGAAGATCTGAAATTGGGCAGACATGCTTGGGTATGAGGAAGAAAGAATGCTTTATAAACATCTCAAACAATGACTTTAACAATGATGATAGTTGAGGAGTTCTGAAAAGTAGCAGGATCAGAGGGGTTATATATTCGTCCTGACATAGGGTCAATTTTAATTAAAATTTGAACTTAATGTTGAATTATCTTTGAATTTCCTTTAGCAGATGGCGACTCCTAATTCAATTGTATGCTTTTGGTCACACAGCAATCGAGCAATTGTTTCAGGCCTCCCACTCTCTGTCTCAAAAAGCACTCAACTATGTAGGAATGAAAAGAACTGAAAACTTCAACATAGTCACCAGAGATTGTTATTTGTATCAATGTGTATAGCAGTCCTCGCATTCTACATAACATGAATGGGTTGTAACAACAGAGAGAACAACTTTGGAAACTGAGCGGCACTTCTAACTTTTTAAACAAAGAAAACATTAATGGCATTAAATTATCAAACACAAAAGTGCACTTCTATACCATGACTAAATTGAAGGTCTGATATGATACTTAAAATAATAAAAGCCAAAAAAAATACTAAAAGCCATTTCATTATTCAATTACTTTTTGTAGTAGCAGGGCTTAAACTTGGGGTCTTGCTCAGGGTGGACAAGTCGTTTACCACTGATATATCCTCACCTCCCACCCCTAAATCTTGCACTTTTTAGCACTGGATGTTATCACCCATACACTGAAAATATTAATATGGTGTCATAGCCACCAAATGTAATTAATAATTATGTGGTGAGAATTATCATAATTGAATACAAGTGGTATCACATGGCTGTTGTCTTCAGTGCTTGGGAGACAAAGACAAGAATATCATGAGTTTGAGAATAGCTTAGGCTACATAGAGAGACTCACTCATTTTCTCTCTCTCTTTCCATGTATATATATGGAAACATATACATATATACATGTATATACATATATGTGAAATATACACAGATCCAGAAATATATATAGAAATACACACAAGTATGTGTGTATTTCTGATTATATGAAGCAGTTGAATAAAAATGCTTTCCAAAAGATAAACCAAGTATCACTTTATCTCTGAACTTGCATTTAAATTACTTAAACACCATAACTTTTTATATCCCAAAGTGAAAGTCAGTTTCCATCTATTTTAAGAATGAGTAATTTTAGAGCTGTCAAGACATTGGACCAGAAGTCCAGATTTCTGTTGCTCCCGATTATCCTTGAAGAGGAAAATATCAAAGTGAAGAGCAATAAAGTGGTCCATTTTTAATTTATTGTCTGCGTAGGCAGTCCTCTGAGAAATCTAGGGAAGCAACCACAGAATGGCCATTCCACACAACTTGTCACAGGCCTGGAAAGCGCTGCAACGGGCAGAGCTTATCTTTCCTTAACTGCTTTTTTGTAATCAGTAACAACTTAGAGATCATTTGGGTCAAAAACACAAAACAAAATAAAAACATTTCTCTGTGTAAGTGTTCTACTAGAAGATTTAAGATAGAAAATAACGACTCTCAGAAAGTAACTAATAATTGGAAAACATTTTATATGCTAAGTATTTTTATGGTCAGATAATTCTTTTTTTGTCATTATGTTCTCTTGGCAAAGGCTAAGTGAAGGATATTAATGTTAAAGGGAGTTGGATGAGACATGTTCTTTAGCTCCCTACATCAAAAGAATGAGTTGTAACAACACTGAGTTGCAACTACATTGCAGAATGAGCAGCACTCTATCTTTTGCAACAGAGAACACAGTAATGATATTCAAATTATCAAATCCTAAAGTACATGTCTATACCATGACTAAATTGAAGGTCTGATGTGACACTTAAAATATGGGAAGCCATTTCACTATCCAATTGATATCACATGCCATTTCTCTGGAACACAGAAAAAGGACCTTTGTTGTCCACAGGCTTATCATCACACGAGACAATGAACAATCTCAGCAAATATTTACCATTTTAAAAGTAACATCATGGCTGGAAGAACCATTAGAGATCACTTACCCCAGTCTGATCATTTTACAAATGAGAATATTGAGACCTTGAAAAATGAAATGACTTGTTCAAGGGCACAAATCAGGAACAGCTGTCACCACCAGGTCTGGTCTAGTCAACTAAATCTGAAATGTCTCTTCCTTTCCCTTTGAAACATAATACACTCCTCTTCCCCAAATGCACTGTTTCTTTTTTGCTTTCCTTTCAGAGTTCACCTATGACAAATCACTCCAGCTCTTTTGTTGTTTTTTGTCTAGGAATTCAAGTTGCTACCACGTTGGGCCTGTCTTCCCTACTTGTTCCATATATCATTGTCACAAGTGGAATTAATATGTTTTTCCAGTGCCACTGAGCCTACCAGATACAGTACATTAGAAATTTAGGAATGCTGGCTTAGAACACGATAGCTTCTATACTTTGAAGGTTGAATGGGTATTTGGGGAATATGAATTTTAATTATTGTCCACTGTAGAGACTATAATTCTTCAAGAACTCAAGCAAATAGTGGAAATTTTGAGTCAGTGTTTTAAATTTTTTGATGGATATTTTTCAAGGTTGAGAAAATACCCCACCTTCAAAATGTAAAGAACAGTGCCAGGACCCAAGCTCTGGGTTCCATCCAGGAAGCCACCAAAGAGCAGCCTGAAGGTACCTGCATGGTGTGAAGCTGGTTGGAGCTCTTGCCAGCAGTGAACAAAAAAGGAAATGTGTTCAACATTTTTTCCCCTGAAGATGAGGAATAAAAGGCTTTTCTTAGCACTGTTTGAGGCTTCAGAGAAACCACATACAAAATGTGCTAAGGATAAACACAAAGACCTGGGAAAAGTCTAAGCCACTGAGTTGTTTTCGTGACTCCTGGGTGTCAGTCAACCCCTCAGGCTTCTGTAATCTCCATGGGCTCTGGCATTTTCACTGTCCCTGTCACTCTGCTCTAACCACTCTTGCAAAGATCACTATTGACTCAACACCAAACTCAGTGGCACATTTTCAGCTCCTGATGCACAGTGGATTTCGTTTTAAAGATAAATTGTCCCATGCTTTAACAGCTTCATACAGGTATGCAATGAACTCTAGTCATTTCTCCAGCTACTTTCTCTCATCCCTTACCATCCATGGCTGAAGCTCTTCTTGCTAATACTTCCCACTCCTACTACATGCCTCTCGTTTCTGTGATTTCTTCTTGCCCCCCCTCATGTGTGTGTGTGTGTGTGTGTGTGTGTGTGTGTGTGTGTGTGTGTGTGGTGTGACACACTGAGTTGATTACGTCTATGTTGGTAAGCATGGGTGGTAGATTATTTGCTGGTGCATGAGAAATTTACCAGTTACTAGAAACTGAGGAAAATTTCATACCAAAGACCTACATTTTTCCATTTATAATAATATTTGAAATCTTTAGAAATATTGGAAACAAAATGTAATACAAATGAGATTAAGATTTTATGGTTTACAAATTCATAGATAAGTTATATTGTTCATATTTAAAACTATCTTCAGGCATGTTTGTGTCTCATCAGAGGTACTCTTACATATTCACTGTTATCTCTTGGTGTAGGAGGGTCTTCTGTATTTGTGTTACTTTCATTGGTTAAATAAAAAAACTGCCTTGGCCTTTTGATAGGGCAGCTCTTAGGTGGGCAGAGTAGACAGAACGGAATGCTGGGAGAGAGAAGGCAGTGTGGCAGATACCATGTTTCTCCGGCCTGAGCTGGATGTAGGTTAGAATCTTCCCGGTAAGTCATGACCCCGTGGTGATACACAGATTACTAGATATGGGTTAGTTTAAGATGTGAGAGTTAGCCAAGAAGAGGCTAGAGCTTATGGGCCAGGCAGTGTTTAAATGAATACAGTTTCTGTGTAATTATTTCAGGCACCGGGAGCCGGGCAGGACAGAACAAGGGGCCCTGCTCCAGGAACCAGGCGCCGGGAATGCAACCTACGCGCCTCATGCAACAATCTCTTGTGAACAATGCCCTATTCTAAGCTCAGTCCTTAAGCTCAAAGGGTAAACAGTACAGAAATAATGATAAGCAGAAATAGAGTTCCCCTAATCACAATAGTGTATGTGTGTGTCTAAAATTCAAAAATCAAATGTGAATGCATTGGTTTTCAAGTTCTCAGCTTCAGGCATGTATACCTAGGCTTTCATCTGTTTCTGTTCACTTTCCAAGCCCAGACTCATGGAAGAGGAGTGGCTTATCAAGGACTTAGATAAATTTTCTCTAGCGAACATTAACCAGATATTTGCACATGAATTAACATAAACTACAGAAATACCTTGTCTTAATATTAAAATTTGTCACAAGTGCCCATTTCTTATGGTTTAGTATGATAGTGAGTGGAAAATGGCAGAAGGCATTTAAATAGTTTATTTGTGCTTAGAAAACTATTATTTTCAACTAAACTCTGGAATAATTGTTAAAAACAAATAACTAGTGTAGATGATTTGTGGATCTGGAAAATATAACAGAATGATCCTAAATTCTCCATGATATGATGCTAACAAGATGGTTCATCTTATTTCTGATACACATATTTTCTGTCTTTTGATTTTTTCTAGGGAACACATTTCTCAAAGCACCACATGAAACCATTTTGGTGTCATTTTACCTGACTACAGGGGCTACATCACAGGTTGGCCTGTCAGAGGCTAAGGATGAGAAGAACCAGAAAGCCTGGAGAGAACTGAAGGCAAATTGGGAAAATGTATGAAGTTTATGCAACCAGACAATATTGAGGAAAAAATAAGCTGTCATAGCTAAAGAAATGAACAATGTTAGAGCAAGGCTTTCATGAAAAATAAAGGCCGGAAAGTGGAAACAGTTTTGAGGCAGGTTGTGAAGAGAACATTATAATTTGTAACCTAGCAGAAAGAATCAATGAATTCGTCAAAAGCAGACTTGCAGATACTATCCAATTAGCTTAGACTAAAAATCTCCACTTATTCAAGGAAATAAAGTTTTATTCTATCTTAAATTAAAAATAAACAAACAAATGATTGAGAAAAAAATCAAAAACAGAAGAGAACCAAGGCCTTCAGAAACAGTAAGTTTGAAAAAGAGCATTTGTGAATGATTTGATTGAGTATTTAATCAAAAGAAAATAAAACAAAATTGCCAGAACTAGAAGGGGAACATTCATTCTTTATAATATTTGGCTTTTGATTAATATTGGTTATCCCCATATTTCTGAATTGCTGGAATAAGACTTACAAAAATCTTTTCTCCACTCATGTAATTTCTAAAATTTGCTGGCTAGGTTTTGTCTCCCACCCAAAGAAGAGAAGAAAGACTCTTCTGTCACACAATTTTTATTATCCTGGAAACAAATTATACTTTCCACAACCTGCCACTCTCTCTCTCTCTCTCTCTCTCTCTCACAAACACACACACACACACACACACACACACACTAATATATAAGTGAAATGGATATTTCAGTCAGGTATATTTTAAATTATAATTCTTAGACATTTATGTAATGATGACATGAAGAAACAGATGTCTGCCCCTATCTGCAGAGTCTCTCTGAAAATAACCTCAGATGACAGCATAACAGAGAGTGACCAGATGCCTTGAGTTTGTATACATAAATTTTGGTCATCCTTGAGCAATATTTGTCATATACGTTAATTCTTTTTTTTTACATCAAATACAATTTAATAGATGAATATAAAATAAGAGTAAATATTTATACAGTAAATGGCATATAGTCACATCCAATAATCAAGTTGTTTTATCATGACATGGAATGATATAAAGGTTGTATTCCATATGCAAAGAATATGAGAAAAAGCAAGTTAGTGACAAATATGTTAAGTTGACAAAAATGATGTAAAAGTTATTTCACTCTTTCATTAGAGATAAGACTTTATAAGAATAAGACCCAGAGACATTTTATCTTCCAGTTGAAGAGTGGGAAAAAGAAAGGTCGTAAGGAATACAGGGGTTCCAGCTGTTACTTCATCTAGGGCTTAGTAAGCATTGACCATTCTTCTTAAGTACTAAAAGAAAATCAATTCTTTAAATCAACAGTGGCTTCCTGCTCCATTTAAACCCTTCTATTTCTTACATAGTTCACAATTCTCTCAATTTTTATCTTTCCTAAGGACATATTGAGTTCAGATGATACTTTCATGAACATGAGAAGTGCACCCTTTGTGTGTGTGAGCGTGTGTGCATGTGTGAAGTGTGCACATGCTTAGGTTGGTGCACATGTGTGCAAATGTGGAAGTTAGAGTTCAATATTTGGTGTCTTCCACTTTTTCTATGTATTCTGCCCTTTTGAGACAGAATCTCTCACTGAACCTGGAACTAGACTGGCTGGCCAGTGACCTCCGTAGGTTCTTCAGTTTCTGCATCTTGAACCATGGAGTTACAGGAATCCACTGTTATATCTGATATTTCAACTTGGTGCTAGGAATTGAACTCAGATCTTGTTAGTGTATCAAGACTGTTATCAGTGAGCCACATTCCAAACTCCCACTTGCACAGGCTGGTATTCAACTATTTGCACTACCATGCCAGAAGCTTAGAATATGGTTCCCACTTCTACGAACCTAGCACATTCTCTCACTCTTTGAAAACCTGTTACTTTGTTCATTGAATGATTAAGTATGTATGATTAGGATACATTTTGACATATGTTTACTTACAAGGACTGCCAGAATATTTTGAGTTACTTAAAAACTGAAAAATGACCACATATCTAACACTCTATAAAATTTTTCTTTCATACATCAGGATTGTTTTTAATAGGAAGAAAAGAAACTTCTACTTTCAGGTTGACAGAAGAGTATTGGCTCATTTGATTGAGAATAAATAGAAAGTGTTTCATATTTTTTTTTACCTGTAGACATTTTCATTATATATGTATATATGTCATTACACATATGTTATTGAGAAACACTCTGACACGGTCCTTAACTCTTAAATTGTGATACAACTTTTACAGCTGCTTTCCTACCACGATTCTACATGGCACTGAATGAACCAGGACTGCTGACTGGCTCACACTAGACCCTTGTGTTGAAGAGCAGACCCACAAGGGCTCAGTTTATCCACTCACCTTCACCCTTGGTTTCCTACTGAACTGCTTATTCAGAGAAGTTTGCTGTGTGTTAATCAGTGCTCCAAATTATGTTACCAAATGTAAATTTACTTGAAAAGACTTAAATATGAGTTCTTCATCAGACTATTAAATTAGAAAAATATTACAACCACTTAAGGTAAATTCCAACTGTTTGTATTATTTCCTCCATGCAAACCAGATGTTAAAATATTTTTCTAAGTATTTCCATGAATTTCCTGAGTAAAAATATTTTATGTATAACAACCTCCAGTTCTCTTTCTCCTTTCTCTTTCTTCTTTTTTTCCCACCCAATCCTTCTGTCCTTGTCTCTATCACACACACACAAAGACACACCACACACACACTCCAGGATAGATGTTTGAGAAGGACTAATAGCAGGGCTAGGGAAATTCCCAAGGATCATTTATTTTAAAACTCACCCCATATATCCCAAGCTTAGTGTTTGTGACATGTTTGTCCGTTTTTTCATTGAGTCATTATTTACTAAAAATGACTTTCTACATTGAGATGATATATTGCATCTTAATATGAATTTGCTTCGTTTAGCATAAAATGTATGAATTGATATTTAGGCTTCTAGGTTTTGAATAGTGAATGACGGTCTTTGACAGTGGTGTCCAGACACAATGTGTTATTGGATCTGCTTGTCTGCTCATAAAATTAATAGAAGATGAAAAAATCTTGCAGAACTTTAATTAATTATGTTCCCAGAAGAATTTAGGTGTCTTTAATACTTTCTCACATGTGCTATGTATGTTTTAACCTGAGCACAGAACTGGCAATGGCCAGGTCACAAGATGCATTTCATCGTCATCAATGGCAAGGAAATGACTTGGTGGTAAACACAGGTGTGGTGCCAGGAAAACCAAAGTATCTTCAATGATTTCTAGCACATAAAATGAGAATAGTTTATATAGCAATAAAATAAAATGAATTTTTGGCAAATATAGTACATGGAAATTTTTGTTTTTTTCCCCAAAATTTAATACTAGTATTATGAGCTCCTTAAGTGTCTTTTCAAAGTATCTTTCACAGCAGAATAATGTTCTGCAGTGATACAAACATCTCTCATGTACTTATGCACACAGACAACAGCCTTTGTTTACTGATACACTAGTATATTCCTATCACATACATTTTGATTGATTTTAATTTTTACATATAACTTGACTTTAACTGTGTGGTTTTATATTCAGTTTGAGAGTATAATTTTTAAGATACAAATTTATTATCTTTCTCAGAATTTATCACGGCCTTTTAGGATGTATGGCAGGGTTAGAGAAAATAAAAATAAATAGCATTAGTCTTATTTGATTTGTGTTAGATAGTTTTTGCAACACAGCAGAAATTGCTTATTTAATTAAAGATGGTTTTATAAGCCTATTCTCTCTAAATTAACTCTTCTCTTTATTTAAAGATCATAATAGACAGACATCAGTCCTCTTTCTGTATAATGTTTAAGTTTCAGTCTCTAGTTGAACACTGGGCTGGGAAAGGTACCAACTGAGCAATAGATTGTCAGAAGTTATCTCCTTCTCGGTAAAATATACAGATATGTACTTATAATAAATACTTAGATGTTTTAGAAGGAAGGTAAATGTTAATGTTGTTTCTAGTGTCAATGTTAAGACTACCACAGGCTAAGTCACCAATGTTCAAACATTTTTGTGTCAAACATTTACAATATTGTGAACCGTCATGACTTGTGCAGGATAACAGTGAGATTATGGTAGTCTCACAACACACATTCACACACACAAAGGTTTTGTGTTTGGACCTTGGGACATTTGTGTCATGGCCTCTTGCTTCTACAGCCTTCCACTGATAAGATGGTTTTGAAAATAATGGAAGTTTCAGAACTCTTCCACTCTCAAATTAAGTTTAGAGTTAGACTAGTGTGAAATTATTATTTTTTTTTTTTTTTGGCTGCAAACAATTCTCCTGTGACACTGTTGATTCTCCTGGCCACAGGCTTTTTTCACAAAGGTGTTCTTATGACCTTAATTACTGTATGTTTGGGCTAAGGGGCCACCAAAATGCTGATGATAGTCATTTGCTCTTGACCAATTCACTTCTCAGTCATGCATTCTTAGGGCTCATAGACACCTCACTCCTTCCCTGCATCTCACATATTTTATTCTGATGACAAAACTTTTAGTAAGGTTAGACAATTTACTGCTAATAATTTCATGACTTCTTGTCCTCATGGCAAAACTAAGGGGTGAAGCAAAAGTTATACTGTCTGCGAGCCTGCTTACCTTATCTCACATCAGTGAAATGGCACTGAGCCTGACATGCAGTGTGAAAGTCTTAATGGTCAGGGTGTTAACCAGACCCCAGGGAGTAAATGTGGCTATTTTGGCAGGGGTTTGGACAAATTACAGTGGTGATAGAGCCCACACCTTTTCGAGGCTTGCTATTCTCTTTCATCACAGTGTCCAAAACTAACTGAGTGCTTGCACATTTTTTTTTTACCACTCCTGTAACCTAGGAACCATTTCAAATGGCTCATAATAGGAAATTTCCAAGTACTAGAGAACAGCAAAATTAGAAGTGTTTTAAAAAATAACAAATTCTCCAAAAAACATTGTGTTCCTAGGTATATATTGGTTTTATTATATGGAAAATATCTACAAATTAAAATTGTAGACTTTTTTAAATTAAAAATTATTTGGAAAATAGTGGTCAACTAGTATAAACTGTGTAGTCCAATTTATTGGATCACAATTGTACAAGGAAAGCAAGACGTGGAATCGTTATACAGACCATTGTTTAGTCTTCTTCAGATAGCTGCACTAACCTGTCAGCTTAGAAGTTGGATTTGAAGTTATCATGAACAAGATGGTTAAAGGCATCTTTCTGGAATAACTTATTCATCTCTCTGTAAGAAAAAAACTACGGTAAATGCCAGATTTGCTACTATGCATAAGATTTCCGACTTTTACAATGTGAATACCATTAAATTTTCACCTTTCCATAACACTTGTACACATTTAAGGGCTATTAGTTTTTATCAAAATAGAATCAAAGTTATTGTCATTTTTGCTGTTTGAAGCCATATGTCCGCAGAGTTTGAACCTTTAAGTATGGGCACTTTAGAATGGATTACCTGGGAAATTGCTTTTCTATTCATGTGTGTGACAGCTGACTTCAGCTGTTTTCTTAAGCACCTACGGAACAGCTGAACGCTTTCTACTGGTCCTTAGAGTTGAAGCTAAATGAATTGGAATGTTTGCGATCAAGGAATTTCCTCTCCTCTCATTGCTAGAGTTTTATATTATTGACCTTTGTGGCACAGTGATCTTCTGTAACTCCTGTCCAGTCTGCATATGATGCAGATATTAACACAACTATATCCACCACACAAAAGAAAATGCAAACCTGACAAGTTCTAATTCGAATCACGAGCCATAGCTGACCATAGAGTGTTTATCTATGATCTGGTGTTTGTATTCACCCTCAGACAACAATCACAGTAATACAGAGAATTGGAAGGAAACAAAGTTGATTTTGCTTTCTGAGAATACATAAATTGATTTACTGAAGGTGCTCTTATTCTGGTGTAAGCCAAGCCTGGTTTTCTGAACAATAAGGTGTTGAAAATTACGGATGTAGGAAGCAAAGGAATGTGCTGCTTGTGTTCTTAGCCAGAGCTAGAGAAGCAATTCCACAGTTTGTAATCTATATTCTTACTATGTTCATTAAAATGTCAGTTACTCTATTATTTGTGTGTGTGTGTGTGTGTGTGAATGTGGGCACTTGTTTGGCATGGCATATGTGAGGCCAGAGGATATATTTCTGGAGTACTTTCTTCCTTTTCACCCTTGGATCGTGGCACTGAACTGAGATCTTCAGGCTTGTGAAACAAACTCATGCCCCCTGTGTCATCTTGCCAGTCCATAGCTATGGACATTTGATGAATTAAAGAAACAAATGGAATTATTGGTGTTTCTGCAAATATTATATTCACTTATGAGTATCAAATGATTTAATTTTAAGGGCAACACATTTTACCACCCATTGTTAATTTGAAATTACAGTCTTTTATTTCAACTCTGTACACTTACAAAGAATGTGTGACTGAAAAAAAATCACTCCCAAAGCACCACACTGCAAAGGACTGTGAACATTAAAAACATTAAATCATGCACTTGAAATTTTGCTATGAAATATTGCATGTTTTATAATTATCATGCTATAAAGATAATCCTGCTTTTATGACCATTGGTAAAGTAATGCCTGAGATGTCTATCCTTTCTCAGCTGAAGGAGGATCAGGTGGTGACAGGAAGATATGCCCTGAGAAAGGAGTAGTGACAGTTATGTACTATGTCATTTACTACTATGATTATATTCTCAAGGAAGCTCATGCTGCTTCCCTTGTAGGAATATACCACTTTTGGGGATGCTGACTGATAAATTTTATTACTTTCTTATCTTATTTAAGTGACTGCATTGCCCTGCGGGCTTTACAGCATTGCAGTATTTAGATTCTCTTCTTTACTCATTGGAACTCTCCACTTTATGTTTTGCCAATATAAAAATCTATTGGTTTCATGCAAATTTCATTATCTGATCAAAACTATAACAATATATTTTTACTGGATTAAAAGAAAGGTTGGTGGCTTAGTGGAGTAGGGGGAACACTCATCCATTGCTGATGTGAGCACAAACTTACAGGTACTTCTGTGGGAAACAGAAGCTTTGGTACTGGGAATGGGTTAAATCTAATTGAGTTGTTAGTTAAGGTGGTGTCATGGTAACCTCCCAAACAAACCAGGCTATTGCCAAGACTATAGGCTGCTGTCCACAAACTGATGACAAGGTCCCATTGTTGACGTCAACACTTACACAACTCACAGAACACAGTGAAGTTGAGCTGGTACCTACCTAGAGCCTTCACCCCTAACAGCTAGTGTTTTTGTGCAGGCAATACTCTGCATGCTACTGAATAAGAAACATAAACATCAACCCAGATTCAAACCCTTCTATCTGCGATGGTGTCCTGATTCCAAGACATACTAAGGCAATGCTGGAATAAAGCTGGTGAGAGTAACCAGACAATATATGATTTGGTTTAAGATCTACTACATGAGATGGACCACAGACCCAACATTGCTTATGTAACCAAGAACCCAAGACTTGATAGCACTGAGACCTTCCATAAAACCAAATATAAGCATTTTCTTTGTTTCTAGAACCACCAACAACAAACAAATCAAAACAAAAATTAAAGCAATAAAATGATTACCAATGACATTCTGTTATGCTCATAGACAAGTACTTTGCTCACTCATCATCAGAGAAACTTCTTGCAGCAGATGGAAACAGATAGAGACCCACAGCTGACTGGGAGGACTCAGCACAGTCAGCATTAAATATTATTGTCTTCATCAAATTCCTTCCCCCAGGGATCAGGAGAAGGGTCTGAACCTGCAGAACAGGCTGTTTAAAGACTGTAAACCCCAGAGGGCATGGAGGGCACCAAGGAAATACGTCCTTATACCCACAGTAGGAGTGACACATACAGACTCAGAGAGATTGAGGCAACATGCAGAGGGTCTGCACAGCTCTGTACTATATGGGTCCTAGAGCTGCAAGAAGTGAACACACGCCGGAATCCCTAACCCCGGAACTACCTACAGTTGATAACCACTTTCAAATGAAAAATTATTTTCCTCCAGAGT
Source organism: Ondatra zibethicus (assembly GCA_004026605.1). NCBI lineage: Eukaryota > Metazoa > Chordata > Mammalia > Rodentia > Cricetidae > Ondatra > Ondatra zibethicus. The sequence continues at coordinate 48,015 of PVIU01009782.1, read as the reverse complement.
AGTTTCACTGGGGAAACAAACTACTCTAAAGGCCACACGCCCAGCAGTAGACGGCCCACAGAAAACAAATTCAAAGCTATCTTTGGAGGTTCATCGCCTCCCAGTGGTGCATCAGGATTTATTTTTTGTGTTTACTTTATTTTATTTATTTCTCCACAGGTTTTGCATATGTGTTATGACTTCCCTTTTTGCCTTGTTTTATTTCTCTAAAAATTTTTCATGTGTGTTATGGCTCCCATTTTTTTGTTTTGTTTTATTTATTTCTATGGGACCACTGGATGTGTGAGCAAGTGTGTCTCTTTCGCTCTACCTACTTCTTGTGCATTTTCTTGGACTCTTTTACTTCTGGTTGTTTCATCCTACTTTGAAGTTTAAAGATCTAATTTTATTTTGTTATTAACCATTAGATACCTGTCTGTTTTTTAATAAGAGACAGAAAGGGCACGGTGGATCTGAATGGGAGTGAAGGTGGAGAAGGACTGGAAGGAGTAGAAAGAGGAGAAACTGTGTTAAGACTATACTGCATGAATAATTATGGTCAATAAAAGAACAAAATGGAGGGCCTAAGAAATGGCTTATTTCCTTGTAACTTACTGTGGATTGATTAAGTTATCCATGTCATTCAACCACTGAACATACTATGTCTTTCTTAAAGATATTTATAAAAGTCATGATATGTATGTGGCTAAGAAAAATAAGTAAAACAAACAAGAGTAAAACAATTACTTGTTTTCATAAAAGATAAAATTTCTCATCCAAATGCCCCAAGTTTTAACACTTGGGCATAGAAAGAAAAACAATGAGCTATTTTAGAGTACTGAGCTTTATGGATATCAGTACACATTTTCATTAATAAAGAGGCCAGGGTGAAACAAATTAGGGGAAAGGATATTAATAGTACATAAATTTTCTAAAGCTTTGAAAACTGTATCGTAGAGGATGTTGAAACATTTCTGAAAAACCATCTCTGAGTTTGTGTAATATTCAGAACAATTCTCTATTTCTTTCTTTTATGTCTCACAGAAGAATGGAAGCAGGTAGCTAAAGATAGCCATAAAGAGTTCATTTGAGAACTTGGGGTGAGATGTCTAAAATAAACCATTAAAAGAAGAAATGTATTATATGTATCATAGAGTATTATTTTTTTCCAAGAGAATAGATTTGGTATCTGAAGCACAAGATACAATGGTGTGTGTCTGTCTCTCTGTGTGTGTGTCTGTGTGTGTGAGAGAGAGAGAGAAAAGAGAGAGAGAGAGAGAGAAGAGAGAGAGACAGAGAGACAGAGACAGAGAAAGGTTTATGGGGTTGGGTTTTTGTGTATATATATGTTGTATGCATATGTGCTGTATTGTCTGGCACATCCATGTGAATGTCACTGGCATACAGAAGCTAGAGAAGGTCATTAGTTGTCATTCTTTGTTACTGTCTCCCTTACCACCTTGAGGCAGTGTCTCTCACTCAACCTGAAGCTGGCCATTTAGGCTTGACTGGCTGAGAACAAGCTGCCATGAACTGTCTACCTCCGCAAAGGCAACGCTGGGGTTGTGGATCCCATTGCATGTAGATACTGGGGACGCAAATTCAGATCTTCATCTTGCATAAAACGTGGTCTAACCTTCTGAGCCATCTCCTTAGCTCCCAAATTTTTAATTGTTTAATAAACACACACACACACACACACACACACACACACACACGGTCTTTTGATATAGGGTTTTTCTGTGTATCGCTGGCTGGCCTAGAATTCACTCTGTATACCAGGTTGGCATCAAACTCACAGAAATCAGTCCCTCTCTGCCTCCAGAGTGCTGAGGTTAAAGGCATATGCCATTATCATCCTGGTTGTTTAAACTATTTTTATTTTTCCCTTTTCTATTAGAATCAATTAACTGTACCAAATTGGCTTTATTATTTCATACTTGGATATAACATACTTGAATCATCTTCAGTCTCCAATTATAGTATCCTGCTCTTATCTCATCGTTTACCTTCCTCCACCTCCAAGTCCTCCTGTGTCTATTCTGTACCTCTATTGTTTTCCTTTTTTTAACTTTAAGTCCTGTGTGTGTGTGTGTGTGTGTGTGTGTGTGTGTGTGTGTGTGTGTATGTGCATACAAGTGCCAGTGCCTGTATGGATCAGAGGCAACAGATCCCCTTGTAATAGGAGTTACAAGGTGCTAGGAATTGAACCCAGGTTTTCAGAAAGAGCAGTATGTGTTGAGCTATCTCTCGAGCCACAAGTTTTCAAAGTTTAGAGCAAGAATAAAGTTAATGTTTACAGTATTTAGTAAAAGGTACTTGAAATTTCTTTATTAATGTTTTAATACTGTCATCTACATCTATTTTTCTCTATAAATTACTGTTTTATTTCTATAAAATTTTAAATTTTCATCAGCAAATTTAATAGGGAGGTGAGACAAAATCAGCAACATATTTATAATACTCTAAAGGACGTAACAGAAGATTATGGTTTTGGGAAGTATGCATTTTTAAAATGGAAAGAATTAAAGGTAGTCATATTGTGTAAACAGAAAGGAAACAGTCTGATGGATTGCGAAATTACTAGTCATCTATTGTTAGTGTTTTCATGAGGGACACTTTGCTATAGTGTTGAATATATATATAAAATAAACATCTAACGTATAAATTAATATATATTAGATGTACAAGGCAGTTTGATTTATATCTACATATATACACACACTCATAAATCTATCAGCTCTTAGTCATCATCAGTGAATCTCACTTTGGTGGTTGACCTAGTTAATGCTGAGACTCACAGCTGGTGTAGCTGCAGGGTATAAGTGACTGTGAAGTGTTCAATTCTGAAGGAGATACCCCCTGCCCAAGTTTCCCTGACTTGGAGCCCATTGCAGGTTGAGGAAAGCTGCTGTGGTCATGTGTTCTAAGAGCATGAACTCACTGCGATGACGTCTACCTCACAAGACCCCAAGTACACCAGGCTGGCTTCCAACTTGAATGCAACACTACTCCAGGTTTTATGCCTGTTTTGAGGTCTTGCTTCTGTTTGAAAAATAAGCTATGTAAAATTAATTATAGCTACTTGAGTTTATATATTTTACAGTTGTTACAATGGATATTCTTTTGGATATCACTGTATATTAGCTAAATAAAATTATATTCAGTAAAGTTATATATTAAAAATAAATAATTATTATCTTTAGCTATTTAAAGAATATATTAATGTTTACAATGGGTACTATACTTAAAAAGAATAAAAATACCATCAGTTTTAAGTTGTAGAAATGGCTATAATAATTGTATAAGTATTTGAATATTTCAAATTTTATGAATAAAATATGATTAAACATCAATTAAGAAGTCTCTGAGCGATAAGATTTCAGGGTTGTATGGCTATAGATAGGCATGGAATCTCTCTTAGAAGCAAGAAAATATAACTATTTCTTCAGACAATCAGATATATACTAAGACCCATGAGTTGATAATCTCTGAAAATTAGTCATTATGATTAAGATTTATGTTGATATTTATCACTAATATTTTAATAGACTCTTTAATTCTTAGTTTGCTATTAAGTTGAGCTTCTATGTAAATATGTATCATAAGTTTCCTTTGAATATCTTGTTGAACATATGTTTTATATCACAATGTGTCATCAGGATCTACTGATTTGTATCTAGAGAAGTTCTCTTATTTGGGAAATTCTTCATGAATTCCTCACCTTTTCTTGCCTGATCTCTTCTGTTCAGGGGCATGTTTGATTGCTCATTTGTTTCCTGGTAGGTCATTTTGAATGCAGCAGTAACATATCCTGTTATTTCCTTTGCCTTAGAGACCAAAACCACATTTTGTGGACATTCTACTTCTATGGAAATTAAATAATTTATAACCTTAAATTAAATATCTATACTTAAAACAGCTCCTTGATTACATTACTTTCCATTTCCCCACTAACACTCCTAATTCATTCCCATCATATTTGCCTAAATATATTGTTTGCAATGTATTGGTAATTTGAAATGTTTGTCTCCTATGAGAGACATTTATCTCTGTTCAATTAGAAATTTTGAAAGTGCATTCCTCAAGGAGGTCCATTTGAACATCCCAGAACAGATTCACCTGAGAATCTTAAATGTGGCCTCAAAGCTGACAGAGCAGCTGTGGCATGGGTACTCGTGGACCATTTCCTCACTGAGGGGAATTTGTGTCATGGTAGAGCATTGACTTCACTTAAGTAGTGATGACAGAGTTGCATCTGAACATTTCTACCAGGTGAACATTGCTGAGCAAGACATTTAACTTTGGGTAGCAGGGTGATGGTTGAGTTTCATTGTCAGCTTGACTGATTTGGAATCACCTTTGTGCATGCTTTTGAGGGTGTATCATCTCTGAATATGGGTACCATTCTCCACAGGCTGGAGTTATATACTAAAAAGGAAGGTAGTAGCTAAACTGCAGAATTCATTATTTTCTATTTCCCGTCTGCAGGCCTCGTGTGACCAGCTGCCTCTTGATGCTACCACCATCGACACTTTCAAGCCTTTCCCACTTTGGTGACTGTACCATGCTAAATCAGAAGTCAGACTTATTTCTCTTCCCTTAAGTTTCTAGCTGCTCAGCCTTGGGAAGAAAAGTGAATAATGCAATAAATTTCCCCATCTCAATCATAGGTTTCCATGTCTACATTGGGTATCATGTATTCTAAAATTATCATAAAGGATTTGCCACCCTCATGAAAAAATATGGATGAATAAATACTATCAGTTCTATCAGGACTGATGTGATTAAATTTAATTTCCAGATGTAGAGTAACTCTTAAGAACCCTGGAATTTGGAGACAAATGCACTCCATTATTTTCTTCTAATGCATAATAAGTGTATACCTTTGCCCTGAAGATACTGAGGCCATATGTGTATCCAGAACACAACTGATCAGAATTAAAAATTTTTTCATACATTCTGGGTAACATAAATGTATGACCTACATATCTGCCTTTATAATGTAGAGGATAAAGAAATCAAAAGGAAAAGAATGAGAGAAAAACGCACAACAAGCCAGTGAGGATTTGGAGCTGAGAAATTTAGATGAAAATATTGTAAGTTGGTTCTAGGATATCTCCAGCCTGTCTTCTTTACAGGTCCAATTTATCTGCCCTTCACAAATTTCATATTCAAGTCAAGTCAGTAGGACTGAGCATAGCATGACTAAGCACAATGAAAACAAAAGCTGTAATATCAACAATTAGCTTCCAGATTACTGAGAATCTGGAGAAACTTAATAAAAAAGGTTACTGACCATCATACATCTTTTGAACATTCATATTCAAAAGCAGCATTCATTTCTCCACATCAGTTCTGGGATCCAATTCTATCTCTCTATTTAAAGTTAGATATAAAACTAGGGACTTTGGGAATATACTTCAAAACTTGGTGAAAAGTGCTTATACAAACAGCATGTACCTGTTCACAGGTAAATGTATCTGTTCATGTGTGTACATGCACACACACATACAAGCACACATAATATCTTGTGATACCCTATGAGATAATAAAAGTAGAGAAGGTATTGTGTGTTTGGACTCAATAGTGCAGGTCCACATCAAATCTATTTCTTCCGTTTAACACCAGAAATAGTTTTATATCTACAGCATAAAATTGTACTTTAAATAATATATAAGCACTGAAACAAACTTCATAGTGATGTAGGGTTGGGCTTGCACATTCACAAGGAAAGAATCAATAAGTTAATGATCCTGGAGTGTAAAAGGTTTGCTAACTCCATAATAACAAAGAATCAATGCTTAATTATTCAAATCAAAGTTTTTCTAATGTTTTCAATTTCTGTTTCCTTTCCTATCACCCGTATACCAAAGTGCATAGATATGAGGTTTTATTACATAGCTAGTGTTTTGATAGTCACATAAATATTTGCAACACCTTCGCACTTCATAGATGGGTGGGGATTACAATACATGTTCTGAAGACCTATCAGTCAAAGTCTTCCTAAGTGCTGGAAACTGTAAGAGTTAAAGGGGAAAAAAAAACTTCTTGTAATATAAATCAGAACAATATTGCCACTGTGTAGCACTTGGAAGGTGGAGCCCATTTATTCTGCATGCATATTTAATGTGTAAAATTATTTTTACATCCTCAAACAACCTCTTGAAATGCCATAGACAAAAAGCTAGGCAGACCAGACGCATTCCTAAACAGAAAGAAGAAAAGAAATGAACCGACAGTAAAATAATCTTCGTACTCACGGTTCTTTTCACCTCTCCACCTTGACCCAGCTTTTATTCTGCCGGAGATACCCACAGGAGAAGCTATTCCAGCCATTGAGAACAGCAGCATCAGGAACAGCACAGCCATGCCAGGTAAAAATAACCTCTGTGGAGAGTCCTGTTGTAGACGAACCTGAAGGCTCTTATGGAGAATAGAAACCTGGAGCGAATCCTGTCATTTTAGTCACCAGAAGTGTGAATATGCTGTTATCCTATACACTTCAAAAAATAAAACAGGTATGTCCATCTCAGCCTCTATTTGCTTTGTGCAGGAATGTTTTTCAAAAAGGCACCCAAACTAGAAGAGATGTACAGCTTCCCTCTATACATAAGCACAGATGTGAGGAGAGAGACGCTGACAGTTTTCCGTCTTTCTGCGGCCACCAGTTCCTAACCGGCTCCTGCCATTCCTCACTTTTTCCCCAAATGTTTGTCAACATCTTTCATAACATGGTTAAGAGAAAAAAGCTGAGATTTCCGCATTTTCCCACCTACCCATTCTGTACCACTGATTATAGTACTTGACGAAACTGAGTATTTAATTTTGGCACTGCAAACACACCTCATTTCAAACAGAGGTGGTTGTTAAGAAAGGGGGGGAAAGCCCTCACTTGTGCTCAGAGCTCTATCTAACATCTTTGAGAAGGGATTAGATGTATAAATATTGGCTGCTGAGGGATGATAAAAATACCTCTGAAAAGTGGGAGTGGTAAACAACCATCCTTCCTACTCAGCCTGCTCTGTTCGATTTCTCTATTCAGAGAATAATATATAAAGACAGTCTGCCAGAAATTTCTCAGCTCTGAGAAGCAGGCAGAATGTAGTGTGCATGGCACGTTCTGGGATCATCTGTAGTGCATCACAAACACTCGTTTGCTTTGTAAATACATGTTGGTATCTTCCAACTCTCTGTTTCCTGCATAATGATTTTTATCACTTTATGAGCTGAGCAGAATTTTCATCAATTGGATTTTTTCTGCTTTAAGATGAAGTCTATTTCCTGTGGGCAAATGGAAATGTTGCCTTGAATTATTTTTGGAACTACTCTGTAAAGACATAGATGCTTGCATTCGCTTTGGAAAATACTTATTTACTTTTAGTAATAAATTAATTTTATGCTCCCAAAAACATGATTCCACAAAACACATGCTAATATTTAATAAGGACAAGAAGCTATTTTCAGATACTTCTGCACGCATAGTAATACTCTCTAACCTGGAGGAGTTCACCCAGCTGCCAAGACAGCTTTCTAAAACAAATACCTGATGACTTGCAACTTACAATTCTGTTCTGGTTCTACAGCTGAGGAAAATTAAAGATCTCTAGAAGGCAAGCAGGTAGATAGATAAGCAAAATAGGTTTGGTATAGGACAAGAGGGGAATGTGGGGATTGTGGCTATGCTCAGAGGTAGCTCTATGAGTGGTGAGAAGAGCCACTCAGCTTCAGGTGAGTGTTCCTAAGTGTGTTCCTTAATCAGGATTGTCTGAAATCTTAATTTATAAATAAAAATAAAAAAAATCTAATGATTATGCAGAATCTCTTCTGAAATTCTAAGCAAGGTATATAAATAAAAATGTTTTAATTGTAATATCAACTTAAATTATCCAGAGGCTTTCATTCAAGAAATATTAGTCTCAACAATTGGGAGAATTAAGAAGAAAGCATTTCAAGTGTCAGAACCAACTTGGCTACAAAGGGAGACCCTGTCCCACCATATTTGAACCATCCTGGCTACAGAAGGACACTGTGTCTCAAAATAAAATAAATAAATAAACAAAATAAATAAATAATGATTTTGAAAATATCAGTTATGGTAATAATAGCCTTTTCATAAAGTAAAGTCAATAGGATACATAGCCACAAAACTATTCATATTGCTCAACAATATTTTGCCATCCTGAGATAAGCAAGCTGGAAACTCAACACTGATGTGGGATTCCCCTCTGTATGCTGTGAATATCATTGGTTAATAAAGGAATTACTTTGGGCCTATAGCAGAGCTATAGGGGAACAGAGCTAGGCAGGGAAAATAAAACTGAATCCTGTGAGAAAGGAGGTGGAGTTAGGGAGAGCCATGTAGCTGCAACTTTAGCTGGTAAGCCACAGCCACATGGCAATACACATATTAGTAGAAGTGGGTTAAATTAATATGTAAGAGTTAGCCAATCAGAAGCTAGAGCTAATGGGCCAAGCAGTGATTGAATTAATACAGTTTCTGTCTGATTATTTCAGGGCTAAGCATCTCGGAACCAACAAGCAGCCTTATTACAACACATCACAGCCTTGTGGACTCTCAAGCAAACAAACATGTGTTCTGGAAAAACATAAGTGTAAGGAGAGACTGTGCTTACATTTTCTGGCTGCCCAGACCTGAATAACCATACAGAAACTGTGTTAATTACAATACTGTTTGGCCGATGGCTCAGGCATATTTTTCGCTAGCTCTTAAATTAATCCATTTTTATTATTTTACATTTTACCACGAGACTCATGGTTTGTTACTTCTTGCTTCTTGGGCAGCTACATGCTGTCTTCCTGATTCTGCCTTCTTTCTTCATCTATCTCTGCTTGAATTTCCTACCTGCCATAAGCCAAGGCAGATTCTTTATTAACCAATGGTAATAAATCATATTCATGCAGACGAGGGGAATCCCTAATCAGCAAAGAAAACTACTTATATTTTCTTTTTAATTACTCCCGTGAGCCAGAGGATTTAATTACAACAAGAAGTCTCCCCCCCCATTTTGCAAAAGAACATGAATTTTCATATTATCAGTTTGTTCTAACCATTATCAATTTTGAAAATACTTTCTTTCTAACTGAACCTGACACAATTCTGTTACTGTAAATAGATTAACAGAAGTTCATCTTCTCAGATAATTACTTCTCAGGAGTAATTATCCATTTTTCTTATGTCTAACTCACCCACAAGCAGAGAGTTCAGAACACTAGTTTAAAGACTTGAGGAATTTTGGGCAGTTCATGGCTGCTAAGGGGCAGAGACTCACCTTTCTTTGGGGCCATTCCCGCTGAGGGGGGAGTTGCACATGCCCCAGAGCATAGAAAAACTAAGGCACATATGAGCAGTAATAATTGACTCAGACAGTTATTTTTAAACAAAGTGTACACAAATTTGAGGGAGATAAGTTGAGGGATCCTAGGAGAGTTGGAGAGGAGAGAGAGGTTGGATATGATAAGATACATTGCATACATGCATGGTATTTTCACAGACTAAGTAAAATAAATAAAAAAAGGTATCTTCACAAACAGGCATATATTTTACCTGGCAATTTGTGTTTTCTTGACATTATAAATTTAGTAATGCTTACTGTACAGAAAATAACATCTCCAAAATTTTATTCTACTGATGTATGCATGCTAATGCATTAAATGTGACTCTAAAGCCCATAATAACTTCTTTCTTTGGCCATGCTCTATTTATAGGTTCTCCTTTTTATTCTTTGGTTGCTGGAATTAGAAGATGTTACAGATAAGGAGACACTTCGTTCTATACCAGTTAAGTCAGTCATGTCATGAAATAAAAGAAGCACCTTGGTCTCCTCTAATCCATGCTGTGCTAGCCAAAGTCTAAAGCTCACCTTCTGTCGCATATTATAGATGGTGAACATTGAGAGACTGTGAAGAACGAATAATTTTAACAAGCTTGGTTTAGAAGCATTTCAAGGCAAACTTTCAAATCTTCAAACTTTTAGCACAAATGCACTGGAGATTACAAGCACCTGGGCTTCACTGGCCACAACATTAGGAACTGGAAGGAAGTCAGCTGTTTGGCAGTCATATTCTAAACTGAGAATGTTCAGATCTACTTCCACATAATATACTCAATAGGCCAAATGCCTTCGGTATTGTATCATTCTTCTTCTTTAAAGTACAGCTCAGACTCCCTGTGCTAACTCACCAAGGTCTGAGCTCAGGAAGTGCAACCGTGTGAAACTCAACAATGTGGTTGTGTGTGCCAACCTAAAGACTGTATCCTGATTTATGGACATAAATAGGAGGAATTAAAATCTGCTTGTCACATTCCTTCCCAACTGTTTCTGAGTACCCAGCATGCATCTTTCAACCAATGACTGAGGAATTATGAGAAATCAATAGGTGTCCATTCTTTCCTGATCATGGTAGTTTTATGTGAGGAAGGAGAAGGCACACAAAACTACCAATTTAGTACATAATTTGAACATATGTCTCCAGTAAAAGGAAAGGGTTGAATTAGAAGGAGATTGCAAATTAGTTTAAGGTGTCTCTGTGGAAATGGTGTGTTATGCATAGATAAAATGGAAGAATAATCATACAAGGAAAAGGTGGGAAAAGCAGAAAGTAGATACACCCTAACAGAGAACAAACACAAGTCATTCAGAAATGAAAGATCTGGACAGATGTTAACAATGAATGACTAAAGAGATAGGTAGGTGAGGCTCTTGGAACTGCAGAGAATTTTGAATTCAAATAGAGAGATTTAAGAGAATATGGAGATACACATTGCAATAAAGGGGATAATTTAGAAACAATTTATGTGACCTAAATAACTTGATAGAAATGTCTATGTTTATAACGATACAAAGAAATGCCAATATGAATGGATTAGAAACTTATTTTGCAGATAGCATCAAGATTAGTTGATACAGGACATGTCATATGTTCTAGGGGAAGACTCATATTTAAATAGACTTAGCCTTCAAGGGTAAAGAGATAATTTCTTTTTCTTTTTTCTTTTTTGTCTTTTCCAAACAGCTTTCCAAAATGTAATACATAGGCATTTCAAGAAAGTAGGAAAAGAATGATGAAAGTTGGGTGAAGAGGAAATATATGTATCAATGTTTAAAAAATAATATTTAAAAAATATTAGAATTTAGCTTATTTGTCTAAGTGGGTCAAAAACTCAACATAAGGTCAGATACCACAAATGTGACAGAACAGAAAGTGGGGAATATTCTTGTACTCATTGGCATAGGAAAAGAGATTATGAACAAGACAGGGTAGTACAGACATTAAGACCAAAAATACAATAAAAAGATATAATGAAATCAAAAAGCTTCTGCCCAGAAAAGAATACTACCATTTGAGCAAGGCAGCATTATGCAGAATGGAAAAAATCTTTATTAATTATGCATCTGATAGAGTATTAGTATCTAAAATATACAAATAACTAAAATACCATGACTATCATAAAACAAATAACCTCATTAAAAATATGGACCATGGGAGAGAGTTGAAGGGGAGGGAAGAGAAAAAGAGGGGAGCAAAGAAAAATGTATAGCTCAATAAGATCAATTAAAAAATGTTATATAGACCAAAACAAGAGTTCACAAAAGATAAAACACAAATGTCTAAAAACAGTTAAATATTCAACATCCTTAGTCATTGGGGAAATGCAAATTAAAACTGCTTTGAGATTTCATCTTATTCTAGTAAGAATGGCCATGATCAATAAAATAAGTGACAGCACATTCTGTCTAAGATGCAAGGAAAGGGTGACAATTATTAATTGCTGCTGGGAGTACCAACAGGTATAGCCACTAAAATTTCATTTGGAGGTTTCTCATGAATTTGGGATCAGATCTTTCTCAAGATCCAGGTCTGAGACTCTTGGGCATATAACCAAAGGACTCTGTATCCTGCTGTGGAGATCCTTGATCTTCCATTTTCATTGCTGTGCTAGTTATAATAGCCAATAAAAAAAAACCCTAAAACAACAACTGTGAGTGGAAAATGAAAATATAGTACACTTACCCAGTGGAAATTATTCAACTATAGCATTTAAAAAACTTAAGTTTCAAATAAGGAATGTTTGAACTAAGTCATATATGCTTAATATTCCAAATGGTAAATCATTTGGAAAGTTAATAGTTGTAACTGGAAATCATTTGAAAGTCATTTCAGTAATAGAGGATAGAGAAAGTAAATCTTTTAGAGCTCTAGGAGGCAGAGTAGGCAAATGGATATATACTAAAAAGAAAATAAATTAAAATAGTTATTGTTGTCTTCATGGGGAGACATATGTCCATGCTCCAGGACGTAAATAGTAGATAATAATATGTTCTTGTGCACATGCTCGAACACACACACTTGAAGGATTAAGCCCACAGGTAGCAAGAGAATGAATTCTGTTTAACAACAACATAATTGAGCTATAGGCTTAATGTCTCAAATTTCAGCTCAGAAGTACACACCTGAGCTGCTTTTTTGATTCCTTATTCTTAAACAACATAAGATATAGAAATTTATCTTGTCATCTCAAGTTGTTGAAATTTGGGTGTAAATTTTACTCTATAAGCCAGTGGTGGTGGCACACACACACTTGGGAAACAGAAATAGGCAGATCTCTGTGAGTTTGAGGCCAGCCTGGTCTACAGAGGCAGTTCTAGGACAGCCAAGGCTTCAGAGAGAAACCCTGTCTTGAAAAACTAAACCAAACAAGACCAAAACAAAACAAAACAAAATTTAGTCTGTAACAATAAATAAATTACCATACCTTGGGTCTCTGTCTGTCTTCTTTTCATTCACTTCCTTCACTCTATGCATTTTATTCCCATTTCAGTTGTTTGGAAAACCATGACTGCCATTTTATTGACCATGTTGCTATCTAATGTTTTTTGCTGGAGTGGCAGATGATAACTGATATTATTATAGTGATACAAACCAGCAGAGTTACATTCTAATCAATCACATAGCTTCTGAAAAATGCTTCATTAGCAACATGATTTTCATGTTTTTAGTTAGACATTTAGAACTCAATTTGAACAGCTTTTAACAGTTCCTAACTTTCCACACTGGCCAGATGGTCATGCACATTTAACTTATGGATCTGGTTTTGTAAAGCATATTGATTGTAGTTAAGCTATTACCAAAAGAGAATACCACGCCTATCTCATATAAAATACACTCTTTCTAAGGGACATCTGTTAATAACGTCCCTAGATCAGCATCCAGTCCACCTTAGATCCTCTCAAATATCTCATATAGATGGTTAATTAATATGATGCTCATTTAGAAAGAACATCACTGGAGAGGAACCACTCCCTGCATGGTAGTGCCTCGTGTACTTTTTTGCCCTCTTGCTTCCTCCATGTGGTCCTACATTTATCTCCTGTGCTGACTTTCCAGAAGTACATAAATTATTTTGTTTTTATGACTTATTTAAAAGAATTTACTTTGTTTTAAAAGCCCTATACCCTATTTAAAAATCAAATTACAAAATTGGTAGTGTTGCTGAACATTAGAGATGAACAAGAATTTAAAAATTAACTACATTAATTTTCTGTCACATGAAATTAATACAGTAGTTAGATGTATTGATACATATGGGATAGAAGGAACCAGAAAAGTAACTTTATTATGACCTTAACAGCCTGATCGATAAAAATTTCTCAGACATGACACTCTTCCGTTTTTTTCCAGTATTAATTAGAAGAGCTATTTATATATGTAGTCTCAATAACTGTTTAATTGGATGAATAAATTAACAAGCAATAAAGTGAACTATTTAATGCAAATAGCATTAACACTATGTTTTTTAAGTTAGCCATCTTACTATTTAATAGAATATCAGAAAGACTAAAGTATATACAAACAAGAGCTTAAGATACCTATAAAAATGCAAAGGCATTTTGTTGATTTGTACTAAAAAACATATCAGACACAAACACACTCATATGTCTGCAACCTAGCCACCCTGACTTCAGGTGAATTCAAAGGAAGGAAAATATGCTAGCCAGGAACTAAGGAACTGAAAACTACTCAAAGGGTTTGGAAACTCAATCATGTATGCAGATCTAGGAGATGACTTTGCTCTTGAGTCAAATTCAAATTGAGTAGGGACCAATAACAAGTGATTAGTGGTGTCACAGAAGTTGGTGCATGAGTAAAAAGATAAGATAAAATTTAGATCACACCTGAAAGGGAAGTTAGTATTATAGACCATATGACACCAATTTAAGGAGCAGATTCTAATCTGAGAAAAATAGAGAAATGTTATAGAAGATCACATGAGGAAGAATCATGATAATAATGAAAGTAAAGAAAGGCAAAGCAATGGCAAATAGATATGTTCTTAATAGTCAATAAACATGGAAGGTAATACCAGTCTCATCTACTTTCCTAGTACCTTTTATACATTAACATCACTACAAATTGCTTGATCAACATAACTGCCTTGATCTATCTTACATGGCTCTCGTGCCTGCAAACTTTTAAAATATGAATAAGCATTGCTCCACATTCTAAATTAACTTCAACTGTGCTTCCAAATATATCATAAGAGGACTAAGTAATAATTGGGAAATTGATGACAGAAAATTGATTTTTATTCTGCAAGTCTCCTGAAGTATGCATCTGTATATGTGTTTGAGAAAGCACACTAGAGTAGATGTATGGAGGTCATAGGACAATTGTAGGGATCTGCGCTCTTCTTCCACCATGTGACTATGGATTTAACTTAATTTGGCAATCATTACCCTAACTCACTGAACCATCTTGCTGGGTCAGCCCTAACTTTTTATTAGTACCTTTGATATCTGGCCTTAACATCTTTTCATACTTTAATTCATACTATAGACTATGTGTATGACACACAGTGCTTCCATTATTCTCATTTAATGTACTATTATCCTTTCAATTAGCCACTGAAAAACAGAATATCATTGAAAAGTAATTCTGCCATTAGAATGGTAATATAAATTCTTAAAAGTCTGAAAGCTATGTACAACTTTGTGTGACATGAGTTATTTTTATTCATTCCATAAATAAAATTATTTTTCAACCTAAACAGGTGTTTCAGAATTCAAGAAACTCTGTAGTTTTAGAGCAGGAACAGTCAGGGATCTAATTTTATCACTGACAGCAGAAATGTTTGTATATTAAAAAAATATTAAATGTTCAACAGCCTTGTAAAGAGAAAAGATGCATTTCAATTTTACCCGTTCGTTAAACGAGTAAACTCTTCAACCCTTGTTAGTAAAACTTATATTTCTGACAAATAGGTGCCTAGTCCCACCCACATGCTGCCTTTAACTTGTGACTGTGGCTTCTATGACAGTTGGTTTTCAGTCACGTCATTGCACAGGCTACAGACATGGCTGCCAATAAGAAAGTTACGTTCTCCTGAATAACTTGGCATCTCTGAAGATGACAACAGTACTTTCCTCAGTCCCACTTACATTTAAATATGAAGCAGTTTAGCCTTGTATGAAAATTTTAAATCTATTTCTGGACTACTAAATACATGTGATAAGTTACATATTTTGTTTAATCAACAGGTTTAACAAAATGACATCTCTACCTATTGCAGTTGGACATTAAGAGACCATACAGCATATGTCCAGTGTTGGAGCTCCGCCTAGTCATAATCTTGTCTCCCACCTAGTAGATAATATTTCACATAATGGGGAACCAATCTGTTGTAACTGACAGTCAACACCATTTGTCAGACAGGGGAGCAAAGTTTCAAAGGACCCTCTAGCTCAACTGATGACAATAGTGAGGCAATAGTCTGGGAGCAGACTTTATTTCTGTTGACCCCGTCCATGCTAATGGTCTTGCAATTTTTATTAAGCTCCTTTTTCTTCAATGTCATGCTCATTAATATCATGATTAAAAAATATCTGGCTTGTAGAATGGTTGAAAATATAGATGAACATAGATAAATATGCTAAAATATTACCCAAAATAAAACAGACACTAATAATATGCCAAGGAATAATATTGTTAACTTTTGTTGTTGATGTAATTTTCATAGAAAAAGAAAGAAAACATGTCGTAGCAGTTTTTGCATAAAACCATGCTGGTATGGAATTATGACTGAGGAGTAGTCATATTTATGTGTTCCTAAGTCCGAGTTTTTAATTTGGCATTTGTCCTGTATTTCAGAGTTGCAGCCAATTTGCCAACTATTGTTATTAATGTGCATTTATAATTGTTACTAATAATGATGATTGTATATAATAAAATAGTATAATAAATATTATGCATTATTGCATAATATTATGCAATAGTGATTAATCCACATAGCAAAATTAAATATTTAAATAAGAGTTTGTACAGTATACTAGATGCTAACTGGGTGACTGTGGTGGTTTGAATAGGCATGGCCCTTATAGATTCATGTGTTTGAATGCTTGGCCCATAGAGAATGGCACTATTAGGAGGTGTGGTCTTATTGGAATAGGTGTAGCCTTGTTAGAAGAAGTGTTTCAGTGTGGGGATTGGCTTTGAGGTCTTATATATGCTCAAGCTATACACCATGTGACAGCTCACTTCCTGTTGCCTGCAGATTAAGATGTAGAACTCTCAGCTCCTTTTCCGCACCATGTCTTGCCATATTGACAATGAACTAAACCTCTGAAACAGTATGCCAGTCCCAACTAAATGCTTTCCTTTATAAGAGTTGTCATGGCGATAATGTCTCTTCACAGCAATAGAAACCCTAGCTAAGAGGGTGACATCATCTTTTATTTTGAGGTCATACTTTCTGTTTGCCAGCATCTATATTGTTCTCTCTAGTTTTAATGTCCTGGCCTCTGGAATAACCTTGACAGCTGACTTCAAACAAGGATCTTCACTAGCATTTCCTGCTCTCTGATGACCAGTTTCTTCAGTATGAGAAAGTGCAAAACTTCCCAGCTTCCACAGTCTCTTGATATATTATTTATAAACTTTATGTAAGGGTTTTAAAGTTTTATCAAACCCAAACGCTGGCCCTTAACTTGTGGGGAAGATGAGTGTTACCTATATTTCTGTATTTTTTTTGTATCTCAATCTATTCCCATTGGTGGATACATCCATTAATAAAAACTCATGTAATCTTAAATTATTTGCCTCTTCTTTTATTCACTTGTTGACATTTCCTAGAGAAAATTGCAATTTGAGATATTAGAGGCGAATCATAGTTTTCTCTAAAGTCTGAGTTGAGAGATAATGAATACTGACCTCACATCTCAGCTCCATCACTTTTTAACATTAACATGTAGCCTTTTACAGTCCAGTATATACAATATACTCTGTAGAAAACTGAAAATTAATATATATAAACCTGAATCATAACAGTCAATGCTGCAAAGAAAGTAGGGTAACTATATGAGTTTACAGATATTTAACATGTAGCCTTGTACAGTCCAGTATATACAATATACTCTGTAGAAAACTGAAAATTAATATATATAAACCTGAATCATAACAGTCAATGCTGCAAAGAAAGTAGGGTAACTATATGAGTTTACAGATATTGCTATAGGTATAGTTTTCTATTGTATATCTTACTTTCATTTTACTCTGGTGGCATTTTATACTTCCTGTTAACTGTCCTTAAGGAAGCTTTTGTAACCACATTTCTATGAGATATTTCACTTCCTTACATTTTAGTGTCTTTGTTCAATTCAATTGAAGCCAGTGGGGAACCTCTCTAATGGCACAAGCTTTCTTGTATGGAGAAAAAGCAGTACACTTTATGTCCTTGGTGTTTCAAGTTACACAAAACGATGCATGAATGCTGTCAGCTGTAAAAATAGCTAGATGGTTGTAATTGCAGAATATTCCAAGTCTCTTTTACATGGGACAATCTCTTTGAAAACAAACTATAGATGTAAGTTTAACACTAAACTTGTTGCCTATTGCAAGAAGCTGATATCGAAGGGACAATGCTGGGGTCTATGAGATGGTTCAATGTATATTGGTGCTTGGCACATGGCTTGATGCCCTGAGTTTGATCCCTGAGGCTGCATGGTAGAGGGTGAGAATACAGTCTGCTACAAATTATCACACACACACACACACACACACACACACACACACACACACACAAAATGAATGTAATGATATTTGTAAATACAAAGAAAAGACAGAGCTAATTTGCAGAGCAGATATTTTAAAGACTTTTTACCTATCCTACAATGTCCACATAAGTAAATACAATGAAGAGTAATGTCTAACCTACAAATGCCATAATTATTGCATTTTGATGATGTAGTAACAATTAAATGAGGTCAACCATGGGGAAAACTTTCATAGTTATGTCTTTATTTTGAATTCATATCAATTGCATGCTTTTATCAAGCTATCAAGGTGATAAATTTCATTTATTTAGTACTAAATTTGTTCACATTCGCTATTGTAGCTTTTCCAATTATCCATAATAATAAATTTTGTTGTTGAAAAAATACATCAGAAGTCATTGTTATATCAGTAGGATCAAGCAATGTAGCTAAAGTGTTTTCGATTTTACCTGATTAAGGACTGAAATAAATGAGGTTACATCAGTTATTTTTCTGAGTTTGCTATAAGAATATGACAAAAAATTAAATCCTAATATTATAGCATTTCATCTATGGGTTAACTAACAAACTTCATAGGAATTCTCTAACCATAGCATTTAATTACTTACTGTAGAAAAACGTGAATAATATGCTTCTTTGAAATGTCAAATTAATTCCTTTGTGTGAATAAAGTATATTGAAAACGAAAATGGGAATATATTTCCCAAGCAGTTTGGACTCACAGATAGCCTGATAATAAAAGTTGGCCTACTAATGGCCAATGACCCTCATTCTGGAGTTACAGATGTCCTACTTAAGTTTCTGAATTGTCTGAAAGCAATTTGAGCCCTCCATTCCCTGCCTGTTCGTAACACCATTTCTTTCAGTTGAACCCATATAAGTCATGATCATAATATGCAAATCCAGGACTAAACCCACACGGGTTACCAAACTGATCTTTTAGGTCGTGATTATGTCTACTGGTCCAAACTGTGCAAGCCTATGTTGTCCATAAGTCGGGAATTTGCTGAGCACTTTTCTAGATAATCTTGTTACAACGTTTCAAGATTAACTGACCTCAGACTTTTGTCCTATCTAATATCAAATGGGGCATGTCACTTACTGTGGAGACACAGTTCTGTATCTTCTAGGAATCCATACCTAGACTCTAAAACATTGTGGAGTGCCTAACATAGGCACTGGTTAGGCCTGGGGAATCCAGGCAGTAGTGCTAAGGTGGTGGACATAGGCAGAGAGGACATCAGCCATTATGGGTATGGTAACCCATGCTGACCATGCTGTCCTCACACTTAAACAGAGAAAAAGCAAATAGTTGGTGGCCTAAATAGATGTAGTTTTGAGAGTATCCTATGCTCGCTAACTTTTAGTTTTGTGACACAAACCTCAAAAAGATTTAGGGATTAAGGAGATGGCTCATTTGGCAAAGATGCTTTGCAACTATAAGGACCTGAGTTTATAATCTCAGAGCACAATCAAAAGCCAGGCATTGTAGCATTGTAAATAAGCAGTGTGAAGAGTCCAGAATTTTAGAGAGAGATCAAGGTGTTACATTTGATGGGTTTAAGGAAGGAAAGGAGTGAAATTATGTAATTATATTTTTTAGAAGTAAAAATATTATTAAAGAGTTTGGCATAATGTAGCATATTTGTAATCCTCTGATGGCAAGATGAAAGGCAAAAACATGGAGCTCTCTGGCCAATGATAGTCTGTCTCAAAAATTGGACCACACCTAAGAAATGATATCTGGATTTTTTTTTCTGCACTTCAAACACTTGTGACAAATCCATTGGAACAAGAGAAAGATTCAAAGTTTTTAAATATCCAAAATATGCTGAAACAAATTTATGGAGTATAATGGAAAGAAATACTCAAAACTAAATGGACAATGTACAACATGAAAAAAAGAATGAAGGAATAGGAATTAAAAACCTAGCACTCTAGTTTCATGTAAGTGTAAAGGAAGTCTGGAAATAACTGGGATTAAGGTGAGGCTTAGAGTCACCCTCATATATAGGAAAATGAAGTATAAGCCTTCATATAAATAAGAGCCATAGAGATCAGTCAAAATATTTTCTTTGCTCTTAGGGAAATTTGGATCTGGACTGTCAATCCTTATTTTCACATAAAATGTAGTAGGCATAAGAAGTGTGATGTGTTAGGTTGTTTACTACACACTCAAGAAATGTAAAATCTTAGGAGACAGCTCCTTGGTTTATAAAGTGTTCATACAAAGCCTGGTGACCAAGCTGTGGATACATACATCTGTCTAGGTCAGTGTCCCCCGTGGATTCTATGTTTTCTCACCTGTGAGATGTTTGCATTATGAGTGCCCGACTCAGGTAAGTTCCAAGTGCTTCATTGATGTAAATTCTGGGACAATGATTTATTAATGCAAAAAAAGTCTACAGAGATTATTAGCAACAGTTCCCAGGAGAGCAGGCACTGAGTATCTTGGTATTTAGCATTTTCATTAGAAATGTGGAAGAAAGTTTTCATGGAAAATTTAGTTGTGCCTCATGAACACAGATGCATGAAAACCCCTGGGAGACCTGTGGGAAAGAGTATGGATGAGTGGGGTGGAGAAAAGTGAGATGAGAGGCATCTTAAACTCTTCTATGCTATCCCCCCAAGTTGGTCATATTAATTTTTTCATAAGATGGCTTTGCAGTTTTGGTTACAACTCTATTAGCCAGTACCTTTTACATGTGTGGATTTAGTTCTTTGTTTGTTCAAATGTGTTGCTGTAGATCCATTATCAGTTCTTAAAGAAACATTCCATTTATGGTGGCTAGATGGCTGGCTACTCATAGTACAAAAGATGCCTCCTGGATTACAGTTATCTCATTGCATGCTAAATAAGCTAAGTGAATTTCCTGCATATAATCATGTACAAATTACTACTTGATATGCATTTACATGATCATTTAAGGATGCTCCATCTGAACAGGATGGGATTAGTTTGATTATTCTTTTTGTATCTCCCAACATTACTGTACATTCCATAAGCTAATACAATTTATCTATTATTCACATATTTAATCACAAATACTGTAAAACTCAGAAGTTCACAACATGCCAGGTTCTGCCCTTAGAACTAGAGACACAACAACATATTAGAAGAAGACAAGGGCCTGCTTCCTCAACAACTTATATTCTAATGGCTTTTATTTCTCAAAAAGGTGTAAAAATATTCTGTTTTTGTTCCCAAGACCAGGACCATGATGAACTAACACATAATTTCCTCAACAAAATACATTATGATACTTTTATGCCCTGGTGAAGATTTGGTGTAAGACATCACATTGTACCATTATATTACACACGATATCTTACATATTGTTTTGTATGGCTCCCATGGTCCCATGTGTTTGAATACTTGGCCCATAGGGAGTGGCAATATGAGGAGGTGTGGCCTTATAGAGTAGAAATGGCATTGCTGGAGTAGGTGTGGCCTTGCTGGAGTAGGTGTGGCCTTGTTGGAGTAGGTGTGGCCTTGTTGGAGTAGGTGTGGCCTTGATGGAGGAAGTGTGTCACTGTGGAGACAGGTTTTGAAGTCTCATATACACTCAAGCCATTCCCAGTACACAGACTCCTGCTGCCTACAGAACACGATATAGAACTCTCTGCTCCTTCTCCAGCACCATGTCTGCCTGCATGCTGCCATGTCCCACCATGATAACAATGAACTAAATCTTTGACACTGTAAACCAGCCACAGTTAAATGTCTTCTTTCATAAGAACTGCCGTATGCATGGTATCTCGTCTCAGCAACAGAAACACTAAGAATTACAGATTTCATATATATTATATAGATAACACATTTATACAGATTTTAAAATAAAATGGAGAGTTTTCATAGAATCATGACAGAAAAACCTCTACTTAATTTTATTTAAAGATCAAATGAGTTGAAAAGTACCTTCTGTGTTCAGTCTACATGTACTAAGTGTTACATTAGCATATTCAACCTTTTACTCTGAATTTTTTTTTGAACAGCAATGTAACAACACAAGATTTTTTTTAAGAAGTAGAGAACGTGACAGAGGAGAAGATGCATCTTGTCTATCGTGACTAGCAATTACTGCGTGTTGCAGACACACACACACCTATGTGATCTGGAAACCAGCATGACTCCTTTTCACTTGTCTAGATCATCTTTTCTATGTTACACCTATCTCCAATTATCATTTCAAGGTGATACTGTTCCTCACTCACTTCTTTTGTGCTAAAAACTAACTGAAAGAAAAATAGTTTGTTTTATTTGGAAAAAATTAAAACAATGAAGTTGTTTAATAGATGACTCAAGCCATTTTTCAAAATAATCAATGAAAATATAAAAATATGCAATTTGCGGAAACAAAAAGTCACATAAATACTTAATATCTATCAATAGTTTTATTAATATGAAGATAAAAGTATAACATCTTTTAATCATTCTATTTTGTCCTTAACCTAAGAAAATTGTCATATTTTAAAAAGAATTTTGTTTATGGATTATCAACAGACTTTTAAAATCTTTGCTCATGCTCTTTGAGATTGAATTCATATTCCTTTCTGATTAGAGCTTTAGACTTTTACATTTAGTCCAAACCTCACAACTGGCTGAGAATAGTCCAATTTAAATAGAGATTGTTTAAATTGGGAAAAAAAGATGAGTTGTAAATGTGAATAGCATATCCTAATGGCATGTTTTCAAGGCTTTGGATGCTAACTTCTTCAGTTTATATTCTGCATGAGATGTCTTTCAGCACCCTTCTTTAAAAAGCCATTTTTAGAAATCTGTGATTTTCTTTAGTGTAGCCAGCTTGGTGTTATCCCTGGTGTCTTTTTTAAACATTCATGGAGAGATAGTAGGACACCATAATTAGAGAAGCCATTCTTTAAAAAGATTTTAACCTTTTTATTTCATGTGTATGGGTGCTATGCCTGCATGTTTGCTTGTGTACTGTGTGTGTATTGTGCTGGTAGATGCCAGAGAAGGCACTGGATTCCTTAAGACTGGAGTAACAGATTGTTATGAACCACCAAGTCAGTGCTAGGATCAAAGCCAGATCCCCTGGAAGAGCAGCATTGATTCACTCTCAAACATTGAGTCATATTTCCAGTCCCAAAGGAGGTATTCTTAAAGATAGATTATCCATGCTTTGGAATTGCTTCTCTAATGATATCATTAACAAAACAAAACTCATAAATCTACAAGTCACAGTATTTCCTGGAATTGAGAGGCCATTAAAAACATCCTGTTTTAAAGAATAATAAACAACAACTGGTTAGGAGCTGGGCGGTGGTGGCGCACGCCTTTAATCCCAGCACTCAGGAGGCAGAGGCAGGCGGATCTCTGTGAGTTCGAGACCAGCCTGGTCTACAGAGTTAGTTCCAGGACAGCCTCCAAAGCTACAGAGAAGCCCTGTCTCGAAAATCCTAAATAAATAAATAAATAAATAAATAAATAAATAAATAAAATGTATGTGAGATATTCCCTGTTCCCAAGGCTCAGGGAACATTATGGAAGAGCAGGCAGAAAGACTGAAAGAGCCAGACACGGTGGATGATTATGAGGAAGCAACGTCCTCTGTAAACAGCAGGGAAGTTGCGTGCCCTTCTGATCTCACAGCAGTTTTGACATCATGCAGATGACACATGGAAACCAAAGCCAGACCAAATCTCAGCTTGGCCGTGGGAGGATGCCATGAAGCTGCACCCTTAGCTGAGGCACTACAGGCAATTCTGAGCTGCCAGGAGAAGATGGATCAGTTTTCTCTAAGGATGTCATCTCGGATATGTCAACTATGCTCCCACAGAAGGCCTTGCATTTAAAAATGCTTTAGCAGCAAAATTAACCTTGATAGGAACAAAAAGAATTCCTAATTGCAAGGGAAGGGAATGGGAAGTCAGTCTGGGAAGAATTTGGAGACGGAAGGTGAATACGATCAAAATGTGCTATATCAAGTTCTCAAATAGCTAATACAAAGAGTCTTATAAAAATGAAGAACACATGAGACAGTGACGTGGGTCATATATTCCAAAATCAAAGTTAATTAAAGTGAAATTATAGTAATAAAGCACTTTGAATTATATTCATTTCTGTCTGTACAGCTGTGGCAGGATTATTATGTTCATTTTGAGATTCCAGAGTAGTGACCAAACTATTTCTTTTTATCAGCTACATAGCAAAACAAATCTTTTAGTGTTTTAGAATGTTATGATGAAGGCGTTAGTGGAAGTACAAGTTTAGTCACAATGTGGCTGAGAATCTACAAAGAGCAGCTGAAGCTTGGGCTTTGAACAACATTGACCAAATTGAAGAAGAGAATTTAAGTCGTGGTTCCTTAAAGTAGCCGTTAGAACGGTTTTACCTTCTAACACTTTCTAGTAGGATAGTATACTCCCAACCTATAAAACAAAAATGAAAACAAATCGAAACCAACCCAAACCAATAACAACAAATTTGACTTTGAAATCCCGTCTCAGAAAACTGTCTTTCCTTCGCTAGCTCCTGAGGATGCCAAGAACAGAACAAACGTGACGTGACGGCTCACTCTCTGAGAGAAACATGAAAGCTTGTCTGAGCTTTTATCTGTGAGGAAGAGACTCTTCTCTACATAATTCTTTTAAAGTGGATTTATTCCTAAACTCTGAGAGGTAGGGATGGAAGAAACCATTGGGAATCCAAGATAATTAAGGAAAATTCAAACCATTACAGATTTAAAAATATGCATAAAAGTTAGAAGGCCTATAGTTCAAAAAACATTTTGGTTTCTTACAAAAACCTCAAATTATGTCGCTATTAATTCAATTGTTCATGTTTTCATTTGAAGTAAATCTTAGTAAATCAATAAAAGAAAAATAATTAAAAAAATAATAAACTCTAACAATTAAATCAAGCTACTTTGTACTTTAAAGTTGAAGCAACTTTCTGTGTCAATATTTGTATTTCTGCATGGATGAGAGAAAAAAAGTCCAGTTTCATCCTACAACTCTGTAACATGTTTGATTAATTTTTTTTTAAATTTTAAATTTCTGTCTTATAAAGGAAGATAATTTCCTTTTACGCAGGACTTTAAATTTATTCCATCACAAAACACTTGCTGTTTCTTCAGGCTTTTCTTCCAAAATACTTCTATTTAATGTTTATTCCCAAAGAGATAGAAAGCTTACTCAAGGCAAAGCTATTTATTGATTTTCCTTTGATCCATAGGTTGTCATGTAAACTATGCATCCCGTCTCTTTCTCACTCACATATGGGTCTGCTGACTGGCTGAGCTCTCAGATTTCTCTGTGGTTAAGGAGAGTTATTTTTGATACAGTGTGAGATATGTTAAAAGACTGTTTGAAGTGTTAAAGCAGATATCTGGGCCAACAAAAATGAAGATCATGTTCTCAATTTTGATCACTCCCCTAACTGCAGCCTCGGATTCCTGGTGTCAAAGAAATCATTGTGAGACGTGAGGTATGGAAAGATAGTTTATAACATATAGGTTATATTAATAAAGATTAATTTAAATAAAAACTTAAAACTCTCAGCATGCTCCCAGTATGGCTTTTACAGGATGTGTTGTTTTTTCTTTCACAATTCATACATATTGACACTTTTTTTTCAACTTTCATGATTCCATGATTAGGTCAATCTCTGAGTTTTTTCTCTGAATCTTTGCCTGGCCTCGGTTCAAAGAAATAAATTTTGTTCATTTTGGTCATGTGTCATGATGGTCAGCCTACTTCTCATATTTACTTCTAAATCTATCTTTAACAGACAGATAAGGGGCACCAGTTTTACAAGGGAAGGTTCCCAAAGAAAGAGGCTGAAGTTACTGGGTATGCATTAGTCAATTACCAGTTAGTACTGCCAAGCTGGAGTGAATATAACAAGCTTGTCAAAGCATATGACCAATTCTGGTAAACTCTTCTATCTCTTCCTTTGTTTGGTCCTCTGGTCTCCTTGCTACTTCCTTCCTTCTTACCCTGCCCTTTGAATGATTGAAATGCAGCCTATGCAATATCAACTAGAGATGAGATATTTATATCTTAGTGCGTACATTTTTCACTTTGTAGAAATTTAAGCATATGCTTGAAAAAAATACTTTCCAGCAATGTTTATCGACCCTTATATTGTTACTATCCTACAACTGAAAACTGAATAAATGGTCATCAACAGCAGAATGTGTAAGTGAGTTTATATGCATACAATGGAACAGTAAACACAACAGGAGGGGAAATTCTCATACATGTAATTTCAAGTAAGAGAAAGCCAAAAAACCAAACAAATATGTGCTGTATGACTATGACTTTGTGTAGTGTTAAAAGGAGTAAAACAAATGTATAGTCTTAGATGTAACAGTAGTTGCTCTGTCTACTGGAATCAACATTTCTACTTCTCCCTTTATCCTTCCAAACTCTACCAAATTTCCCCTCCACTCTGCTTCAAATTAATGTATGGCCTCTTTTTAAAAATAAATTGTTATTGCATGTATATATTGTATATGCATTATATGATACTGAATATAACCCAATGAGCCTACATAATATGACTTGTATGTCTGTTTTCAAGGCTGGTTGTTTGGCATTGGACAACCAATTGATGTGCTTGTTCCTGAGAAGGCCATTTATCTCACTCATAGCTTTACTTGGTTGCATGTAGTTCTTTGTATAGGATTGAGGCATTGTGGGTTTTTTTCCCTATGAAATTTGGCATGTTAATTGGTGTCCATTAGCTCATGCTTGGGTAGTCATGTTGGTGGGACTTTATGGCTATAGTTTATTGCAGCAAAGTCCTTGGTTCTTTGCCTTTTACAGTCTTTCCGTCCCTAATTCTTAAGTCTTAGGTATGGGTATGGTTTATAAATGTATCTAATGGTACTGGGCTCCACAGCTTTGCATTTCGATTGGTGGTAGTTTTCTGATGGTCTTTATCTGTTGCAAAGAGCAGTTTATTTGCTGAGGTTGGAAACTACAGTTATATGTAAGCATAAGGACAAATGTTTAAAGATTCTTGATAGTAACTCTTAGGGTTAATAAACTAGTTGTAGATTGTCCTCCAATAACTGTGATTTCACCAGTAATGATTTCTTACCTAAATATCAAATTTCAGGCAGGATATCCCTTTAGTTGAATCAGTCTTAAGTCCAATTAGAGAAGTGTTCATTATTGATAAATTATATTTGCCAATATATCACACTTAGGGTTATCGTGCCATGCTGGTCCTTGATGTAGTGTATAAGCATCAAGGTGGGCAGGATTGTTGGTTTCCTCCTCATTTGAAAACATGCAGAGCACCATTTGGTATCATCATAGCTAGTCCTCAGGGAGAGAACATTCAGGTCAGTTCTAGCTCAGGGCCCTCTAGGCCCTGTTTGTAAAATGCATGGTTTCTTCAGCAATACGGTGCCTTCTACTTTTGGAGGGTTATCAAGGGCAACCACGTTTGCTTGTAATATTATTATTGAAATTGCTTCGTCCAGTTTAAATGAAAGGTAAAATTTTGACCACAGACAGATTAAATCAATTAGATAACTTTTATGTGTCCCTCTTTTACAAGAGCCTAAATCCCTGTATTTTCTTTTCAAATTGTATGTTTCAAATATATTCCTAGTTCTCTCTAGCTCCACATACACATATGTCTGCTCATCTCCCTTCCCTCATTTTCAAAATAAGTATTTAGCCTGAAACTTTAAGCAGCATTCCTTTTGTTCATTAAATCAATTTGTCCATGATATTTTAAAATCTTGATAAAAATCTTGAAGTTATATTTTTAGTGTTTACATAAGAGTTATGAAAAATGCACTTGGTATTTATGACATATTCTTGAGACAGACCATTTATATATGCTTCTCTGGAAAGACATGGTCATAAAATATTTTATCCTTTTTTTCAAAAAAGAGAATTAATTTATGCCCTATGGTTAACTTTATCAAATTTTGTTCTGATTTACATATGGTAGCACAGAAAGTGGTACTATGTAATATTACTAATGACAGGCTAGTCAATAAATCCCAGATAATTTCTCCTAAAATTTTAGAGGAAAAGTACTACAGAAAGGGAAAGTATAATTAGATAATCAATTTTACATAACATTTATATGACCTCTCCTTTCAAGAAGATGTACTATAAATAAATGGCAAAAACAAATTTACTTGAAACCAATGTCTAAACCTATTTTTCAGTTTGTCTTTGTTCTTAGATGGATAAGTTGAAAGGAGACATGGGGTGCTTTTGCTGTCCAAAAGGAATAGTCATTTGACAAAAGAGGAATTCTTTTTCACTACTATGCAACAGAAACCTGATAAGCCAATGCTAAGAATTTAGTTATAATATATAAAAATAATGTTCTACTTTATACTTGTAACGTTTACACTCATCGTTTTATATAAAAACTTTTCAGATAGGATGTCCATCTATATCTTATTAAACAACAATGAAAATGCGAAATTCCATAAATATTTAGAGTGTTTCTTCTCAGATCACAGATGTATTTCTAATGTTAGAGTTTAGGTGGAGATGAGAGGGTAGAAATAGAGCTGGTGGTCACTATGGGATACTAAAGAAAGGAAGGACAATAATTTGATCTAGAAAAAGCTTCATTGACAAATTAAATTGGGCCAGATATTTTAAGACAGCTAGGACTCCCACAGACTGAAGTGGATTATAGAATCTTTCATGCACAGAAGACTCATATAAAAACAATTATGCAGTGCTCCGTATAACCATGTCTTTAACATCTTAATCTCCCAGCCACCCTCCACCTAGATTTTAATGTCATCTCAAGGAGACATCACCACATTTCCTTCCCTAACATGGCTGTTTCTGTGTACACCAAAAATTTTATGTAGTAAGACATAAAGAGGGTTGCCGTCTGCTCAGAAGCTTGAATCTCCATTTGACATTGTTTATTCTTCCACCAATAGTGCCACTAATCTTATCCATCCTATATTGCTTGCCCCTCATCAAAGAAAAAGTAATATGCTTGTGATACATGCTCTGATCAGTATTATTTTCGATGTCGTATGTACTTACATTCAATTTTCAAAGCAATTTAGGAGAGAAAATATTTGGGATATTTCATTTTAATGAATAATGTAGTAAACTTAGATAGACATCTTCTTCAAAAACCCACACAGAATGTGCTTTCAATTTTTTTTTGTTGATCTTCCATGGCACAGCCGCATTTCTCAGCTTTAATGGCAACTACGATTCCTGTACATTTGTTTCTACACCGAACATATTTGTTGCTGTTCCAAATTAGGTAAGAAATGGGAATAAATATTTTTCATTGTTAAATTAGGCTGAAATGAACAAAACAAGAAGATGAATAAAACCAACACTGCGGAACTGTGATTGATCTTGCATGGTTGAGATACAGGAGAAAATGAAGTATCATGAGGAAGCTGAAGAAAATAGTGATAATAAGGGTGTCATGGGGATCAAATGAGCAAATGACATCACATGGAACTAGATGTCTTCTGTTGACATATGCATGCCAACAACTATATAAAAAAATAAATACTAATTAATATCTAAATTTTAATTACATATATTATATTGATATTAAAGTTTGAAAACAGAACAGAATGTCACATAGATTGACTAAGTAAATGTGTATTTCGTTGCCAACTATAATGTTTGTGTTAAGTAGAGATAACTTTGGTTATAGTTGTTTGCTTTTAAAGACAAAATGTCATCTTTGATGTCAAGAATATGGAATACAGTATATTTCTCTTCTGGTAAGAAACAATGTTAATAGTTTTTCTACAAAGAATATTGTTAATAAAATATTTAACACAGTGTAACAGTATTCAATTACTCTTGACAATTTTAGCCATAAATGAGTCCATAATCTAGGAATTAGTGAATTGTAATTCCTTGGGCTTTGAACAATAGGCAATGTTTTGTTTTTCACAAGGGCAAACTGAGTATTTATTTTGATTTTTGTGATTTCAGATTATCTAGGTTTTATTTGGTAGCTCTGTGAACATTTCTTGAAATCATGGCCAGCTAGATTTAAAGTAAATGGTTTAGTGTTATTTTTACAGAATCTAATGGTAATTTTATTCTGTGGAATAAGGGATGAAGTTGGAACAGAGCTGAGTTAAACATTTTTACAGTAGAAGATAAAATCTAAGCATTTGAAAAGTTCATTATTCCTCTCTATAGCCATTCAAATAACCACATCTTGAATTATCATTCTCAGAAAAATAGCAATTGGTCATCTTAGCCATAATGATGTGACTCTGGTGGACCTACATGTGCAGTATGTCAAGGGGAAAAAAATGAAACTCATTTCCTACAGTCTGCAGATTGCTAGTGCAAAGGAAGGTTAAAAGAAAACTAAAATGATTTAGAAGTAGTAATGAGGACACTACAAAGACATGGATCTGTGCTCTGGAGATTACTTCAGAATTGATAGAACTTATAACCACAACATGAAATGATTTTGCTTTTAATATAGTGGTAGTTCTACAAATTTATCTGCTATAGGCATATCAGAATGTGATTGAACCAAGTAAATTATGCTGAGCACAGTTATGTGACAGGTTGACTTCCAAGAAAATATAACATCATTTTTTAAAGGACAGAAAAGAGCCACATTGAACCAGTTTTCAGTTATTCATTACTGGGCTTTTAATCAGCAATATGGCATGACTGCAAACCTGGAACTTATGGCAGAATATGATAACTCAGCTCACTAGTTCTTCTCTTTGTTTTCTGGTGAAAATATGTAAATAAGTAATGTTCACAGACAATTATCTGAAATGTAATTGATCCAATGTCATCTTTCTATTCTTGGTGAAATTCTGGGTTCAAGCAGAATATCAAAGTATTAGTGGGCCATGCTTTTGTTCATTCACATAATTTCATTCCTTTGATTTTAGTTTTGTAGCTTGTACACTGTGAAGATAGACTAAAAAGCAGCCAATGTACATCAGCCTGCTTATGGTGGAAATGACGGGCTATCACAGAGTGTCTGCTCCGAAAGATTTTTGTTGAAAGTACCTGAGCTTTTACTTTACTGATTGGGCTTTTGTTTTGTGTTTTTTCATTTTTAATGTGTTAATCTGGCTATGATTTTGTTAGTATGACAACATAGTAACATCTTAGATGTTTTCTTCTGTATGTGTATAATAGATTTAAGATAAATTTAACTGTCAAATTTGCTTCACATTTAAGTAAAAACACATAAAGATCAATTTGGTCAATTGATCAGTACCTAGTAGAGTATGTTTTGATAGTAAGTTGATGTGTGCACAAATGCTTTTGTCTTAGATGCATTTATGCTGCAACTAACGATCATTGATTTCTCTCAGTTATAATGTCTGTTTTCTCTGGAAATCCCCCCTTGTCAAATGGTAAGCACCTAAGGTGAAGAAGCCATCAGAAATGACTTCCTGAAGGAGTAATAAAATGAGGATCACAGTTGTGCCTCAAACAGGAAAAGTTTTTAACACATCTAGTCTTCAGATCTTTATAAAGGGTAGCAATTTCTAATTAAAAAGTTTCATATTATATGCAAACACTTATTTTTTTAAAGCTTTTAAAATTTATTTCGCTTTTTCTGTTTTAATTCTTTGTATGTGGGCATATTAGTGCATAACATGCATACCTTGGCCAAGGCAGCTATGGATATTTTTCTTTGCTTAAAAAAAAAGAGGGGGAAGTGGTTTGGGAGAATTGTCTGTATTCTGTCAATCAGTTTTAAATAAACGCTGATTGGCCAGACAGGAAGTATAAGCAGGTCAACCAGACAGGAAGTAAATGCGGGGCCAGAAGAACAGGAGTATTCTGGGAAGAAGGAAGCTCTCTACTCACTCCTGCCCAGACCACCGAAGAAGCAGGATGTGACCTGCCCGGCTGAAAAAGGTACTGAGCCATGTGGCTAACACAGATAAGAACAATGGGTTAATATAACTTATAAGAACTAATACTTAGCCTGAGCTAATGGGCCAATCAATTTATAATCTTCTGGAGACCTCTGTGTGATTTTCTTTGGGGCTTACTGGCTGTGGTAACTGGGCAGGACAGAAACCCCAACAAGCACCCCTCATGTTACAGAAGCCCAAAGGGAACAACTTGCCCCCTGGAACTGGGGTCCAAGATCTTTGCTAGACAGCATGTGGGAACTGAGAACTGAACCCTGTTCTTCTGCCAGATCATCAAGAACATTTAACTACTGCATTCTCTGTCCAGTTCCTGAAAACATCTATTTATACAAATGAAAGGAGGAAAATCTTGCAGTATTTTCTCATTTTACCAAACTGGAAAAATGTATCTAAAATGTTAGCCCCAGTTTATTTTTTTATAAACTAGTACAACATTCATTTTGTTAGGAGAACAAAGGTAAAATTAAGAAATAACATCCAATTAAAGAATCATATCTTATACTTGTAGATAACAAGAATCTAGGGTAAAATAAACTTTTCTTACATACAAACCATAGAACTAAACAATAGCAGGCAAAGGTGTCTACCAAAGAAAACGCAGAATTCCTCACATGAGTTCCCTAATCTCTATTCAAGGTATAAGGTCTGACTCAGAAGCCAGGGTTTGTGGGTTACAAACTAGTGTAGAGCACAAATAGGGTATTTATTAGCTGTTTTTGTAAAACATTAATAAAAGAAAAATTAAGCAATTCTTTTAGATAAATGGCATTTTAGTGAAGGAAAGTATCTCCATCCCCAAGTTAAAATAATAGAAAATGAGTTTTTAAACAGCAGTGAATCTGGCCAATATTTTAAAGTATCAACTTGGGAGCCCATGCACCTGTGATGCCCATAGTGGCAGATTTTCTTTGAAGCACATATTGTGTCTTCTCAACAGTCCTAGCAATCAGGTTATCATTGTTGCTATGAGGAGTGAAATAGAGAGAGATAATGAAAGTTGTACTTGACATTGACATTGAAGACTGCCCTTGGAACACATACCTTCTACAGGTCTGTCTGTATGTTCCCTTAAAATTCTTCACAAAATACTAGCATTCTCTGTGCTTCGAGTAAACATGTCATAACTCATAGTTTGTTAATGGAATTTTCAGTAAAGTTATTTTAAAAAGAAGGTATAGGAATCTACCTCATTGAAGATAAACTTATATATCAGTCTAGTTGAGAGTTAATAAATCTAATAAGGTACTTTATTAGTACTGTTCAACACTTTATGCTCCTCGTTTTGTTTTCAAAAAGGAAATGACCTAATAATTGAAGAAACAAAACCCTAAGAACAGAAATATCAAAGAAGAAGAACGTGAGGAAAAAGAAAAAGATGGATGGAAAGATGGAAGGAAGAAGGGTGGGGGAGGGAGGGAAGAAATATAAGAATGAAAGAGAATTACTCCCCACTCCATCCCTCTTCCTAGCTCAACAAGCACACTCCCTCATGTTCTCATCTACCATCTCCTCCCCTTTGCCACCCCCTGACTCCCAGTTAAGGAGGGGCTTGGTCCTGCCCCAACTTAAGGTGCTAGACTTTGTTGAATCCCCATGGGAGCCCTTACCTGTTGGAAGGAGTGGATGGGGTGGGGGAAGTGTGGGGGGGGGAGACGGGAAGAGGGGTGGAAGGAAAATCTGTGGTTGGAATATAAAATGAAATTAAATAAATAAATAAAAATAAAAAAGAATGAAAGAGAAAATTATGAAACATAAAGATATATTTTTGATAGTCAGTCTGGGTTCATAAAAAGCTTCAGATAAGTGAGTGACTTATTTTTTCATTAGGAAATTTAGACAAATTCTTCTAGCATATTTAAAAAAATGTATTGTTCCATTAATTTGGATTCCAAACTCAGGGGTTATGCTTTAAAGGCTGATTTTCCTCATTTTTATTTTTTCTAGTATGAAAATGTAATTTTAAATGCATTTTTATGTTACCATTTGTTTGTTTGTTTGTTTTTATGTGTATGAATGCTTGCCTACATATTTGTCTGTGAATCACGTATGTGATTGTCACTTGCAAAGATCAGTAGAGGAAGCTGGATTCCCTGGAACTGCAGTTACAGACTGCTGTGGGCTGCCATGTGAGTGCTTGGTGCAGAGATAGTATGTAGACAACATGGAGACTCAGAAGGGTTATTATAGGGCTGGGAAGCCTTATGAAGACAGGGCCTTGGAGGAAGGAGGTGCACAAGAGAGCATAAAAGAAAGGCTAACAAAACAGGAAGATATTTGACAAAGTCATATGACTGCCTACTGTCTTGCAACCCAATTTATCTCTGATGGCTGTTTTTTATTTTGCTATCTCTTATAGGTCTGAGCGGGACATAGAGTATTAGGAAATTGAAGCTAGGATCCACATAGTGGGGAGAATATGTGGAGTTTGTCTTTCTGTGAATGGGCAACCTCAATCAGTATTAACTATTCTAGTTCTATCCATTTACTTGCAAAATTGATGAATTTTTTCTTTAGCACCTAGTACAATTCCATTGTGTGTATATACTACACATAAGTTGTAAAAAATGTTAAAAATGTGCAGAAATAAAAAGTATAATTCTAAAATAAATCACATCAGGAAACATCAGGTGGCCAAACCCAGTCAAAGAAGAAAAACTTAGAGAAAATTATACCCACTCCAAAGCGAAGTATCTGTTCCAATGATGACCTGGGGTCACCTTAACCAGCACATCTGAAAACAATTAGCAAATGCATGAAGCAGAGGGCCACACAGCGAGCACAGCAGAGGGTTGATCTGGGTTAAAACACTTATTGTAGCTATTTAGAGTTTCAGTTACAACAGAAACTCATATTTGTGGGGCTGATCAATAAGTGTGAATGTCTTCCTGAAGCCAAAATAAATATGGGAAAGTGGAAAACCAAGTCTCAGGTGAAGTAGTTGGCTGGTTAAAATTAACTTAGTGAGGAATGTTCTATATTATTTAATTGTATTCTAGATTTTTTTTTGCCAGCATATGAACTACACCCTAACATAGAGATTATGTATACATATTTAGGACACACCAGAAAATAGGAATTTATTTAATAAAATAAGAGGAAATGTGGCAATAATCATACTAATAATAATCATTATTAGAGATAGGTAAAATAGATAGGAAAAAAAGCCTTTATGAATTCATCTTCTATTCTCTTGGCAAGGCATTTTATTTTACTCACCATTTGCTATTTTTAGATTGTTATTCATGCATCTCCTCTACTTCTTGCTTACAAGGGAAGTCTACTACTATTGCCTTGAGTTTGATTTATGGCCATTGACTGACAGCAAATAAAAATGCACACATCAGACATACCCAAGCTATTTATTCATATTGTCATCAGTGAACAGGTCATAAAATTCCTAGTGATGTATTCTAACATGAGAAAAAGAGATGCCTTTCAGAGGGGAAGAGAGATGGCAAATTGTACCAAAAATTCACATATTAAATCTGAAGTAATTCCTGAAAATACAGAGATGGCATTGTGGTTAGGTTGTTCGTAATGCGGTGTTTTCCTTTACTTAGTCAATTCTCTGTGACCTTAGGTTCACTTTTTCCTTATACCGTTTTAGTTTATCAAGTTTTCACATTTGATTCTTTCATTACAATATAAACTGACTATTTCAAAACTGGCGAAAGGCTTTATATAAAGCATTGAAGACTTAGCAAAGCCCAGATTGCAGTGTGATGTCGAGAACCCTGAGCCTCACACAGGGGGAACAGACGCCCATTCTTTGTGCTTTGACTGCTCGTGGGCTCTGTAGACGCCCCTGGGAAAGCCAGCGTGACCAGTTTTCCGTGGTCGGCAAGATTTTCGCAGGGAACATTCTGAGTATTCTGTTTTGCAAAAGGGATTACAGTTTAATGTGTTCACTCTGAGTATCTTTTCTTATTACCTAATTGGTTGAAGTTATTAAAAACTTCGCAGCGAGTTGAGTTTCAATTCACACCTTGTAAAAAAGGCTAAGATATGCACACAGAAAGGTTCTGGTAACAGAAAAAGCAGTGTTACTCTTTGGAATGACTCATTAAAAGCCAAAAAGTTAAGGGCTAAAGCCAGACTATGAGATTTAACAGTCACCTCTGCAGAAAAGGTGACGTGCAACATTTAACATCAATCGTTGGTTTTCATTTGATACAGCTTATTACGGGCCAGATGGCTTAACTGTTCTGAAATTTCCTGCTTGATTTTAGCAAGACTTGAAATTTGCCTTTTTAAAAAATAAAATTGCAAAATGTCAAAATAGTATGGTGTGCAGTTTCCATGAACGATGCTAAGTGTAACTTTGGTTTCCCTTAACAAAAATTTCAAAATCCCAGTGAAATATGACAGTAGTGAGGTGTTTTTAACAGCATTCAAATACTTTGCTATAATTCCCTATGTCTGTCATACTAGGATTACCTCAGTGGTAGAACTACAGTAAATTTCCAACGTTTTTACTCTAGATATGAGAAAGGGTTATTGGAACTAGAGGTCATTCAGATCAAGCTTCCAAAGTCTATGATTGAAGCATATTAGCTACTCCTTTATGTTTTCACCACAATTTTGGAATTGTTAGTCAAATAAAATGTTTTTTCCACTTACTTAGCTTATGTTAAAAACTCAAAAGTTTCAATTATTTAAAAAGAACCATATTTTAACGTGGTATTTAAAATGACTACTAGTATGAAGTAGGACACTGTTAAACGTTCAAATATTTCATATAGGCAGTTCTGTCTGCATAGGAGATACAGAGAAGTCACCATACTCTCTCCTACCTTTATGTTGTTTCTGACTGTCCTCTTGTCACCCTCTTTACACAGCTCATGCTTGTCCATATTTTGCTGTATACAAGCTAACTTTTATACTCATGGTTCATTATTAAATGCTGAAACCTGTTTAAGCAGGGGTTTTATGACATGATTCTTTTATACAAATATTTCATTCCTATCATTGAACTGAAAGGTAATAGTTAGAAGATCATTTTCAATAGAAAATAGGATGATTTTGGAAATTAAGAATTGGTCATTATAAAAGTTTGATGTAGAGATCATTTGATGTTTAAATTTTACGTACTTTTGGGATTTCTTCAGTTTAATCTTTTGACTCAACCTCAAGCTAAACTGTAGTGAAAGCATCAAAATATATACTGGGAGACAAGACAGCCAGAGTTTTTACACAAACTTACACAGTGCCAAACAAAAGTCCCTTGGGGGCAGCAATAGACATGGCATGGTGAGGGAATGAATAGAGTAAAGACGCTTTCTATCAGTTTAAGAACTGTGGATCACCCATCCTTAGTTTTATCTCTTATTATTAACTTAAGCTTTAACTAGTAGCTATACTGGGTTCAGAGAGATGATTCTATAGAAGGGCCAGAAAGGATGAGATAGTATAGATACAAATACAATTTCTTATATTACTCAAAGTTTTTTTTTGTTTTACACACTCTATCAGACCTTAAAAACAATGTCTCTCTAAGTATTTGTTAAATAAACATTTACCAAAGAGTCATTTGCTAAAGTGATTTTTTTTATGTGAACTACATGCCATTTTATTCTTGAAATGCCCTCCCTGTAAGTATTTAGAGCTTTCATCCCATAAACCTAAGTCAGTATACTGCCAAAAATTTGAAGCTTCTTATGCAGGACAGTTCTTGTTTAACCACAGCCTTTTCATCTCAGGTAAATATATACTGAATATTATTTCTCATGATCTGTAAATGATAACTTGATATATTTCTAATCCAAAGATCTTAAACTACTTTCCATTGGATATTTAGAATGTAAAAATTTCAAACCATCGACCCTTCAAATAAACAGCCATTGGCAATCTTACAGATATTTATATTTTAGCCTTGAGAAATTTTTTAAAACCTATTATGTTAGATTATAAAAATATTCACATTACTCTGCCCTCAAAATCTTTCTGTATAGCCCTCCTTGCACTTTTTTTTTCAAAACATGCCCCCACCCATTAATTTCATAGGTTTAGCCTGCACAGTCTGTATATCTGTTGTCAGAACTGTCCATTTGATATTGGATAATGAAAGGGTTTGCTCTTCTTTGATGAAGACTACGTCTCTCACACTCAGCATTCTTTATTTGCCTTGTAGTTCTTTGTTGAAGCATTTTGATATTTTCCTTATTTATATTAGCATGTCTCATTCTTTTCCAGCTCATGCCTAGGCAGTCATGTTGGTGAGACTTTGACGCACACATTCCCAAGCATGCAACAGTTAGACTAAGTATAATCAGTTTTTATTGACCTGCTTTTGGTAATGAACTTTTTCATTAATAAATATTTGTTTGTGGGTTATTATGGAAAAAATCTTAGGAAAATTGTATGTATTGTATGTGTGTGTGTGTGTGTGTGTGTGTGTGTGTGAGTGTGTGTGTGAGAGAGAGTATACATGCCTTTGACCATTGACTCCTTATTTTTCACATGAATTTATGGGCTGTTGGTGTGGGACAATTCTGTATTCTGTCAATTATGTTTTAAATAAATGCTGATTGGCCAGTAGCTAGGCAGGAATTATAGGCGGGACAACCAGACAGGAAGTAGAGGCAGGTCAATGAGAACAGGAGAATTCTGGAAAAGAGGAAGCCCATTTCTCCCTAGTCCTGTCCAGACACTGAAGAAGCAGGATGTGTCCTGCCCTGCTGAAAAAGTTACTAAGCCAGGTAGCTAACATATACTAGAATAATGGGCTAAGTTATAAGAGCTAATATGAAGCCTGAGCTAAGGGGCCAATCATTTTAAACTTATGGAGACATCTGTGTGATTTCTTTGGGACCTAAAGACTGTGGGAACTGGGCAGAACAAGGACCGGCAAGACAGAAACCCCAACAAGCAAGCCCTCATGTTACAGGCTGTGATGGTGAAAACTCAAACCTACAATGCTCACAATGTCTTACATGGGGGAGGAGAAAGAAGAATTAACCAGGTAAAGATGAAGGAGATAAAGTCAGCTTTCATATGTTTCAAAGTTTAGAGAGTAACCACAGTGTTCAAATACAGTTTTTAAGAAATAGCAGAGTCAACAGTTTTTTTGAATCCACTCCTGAAGGATCCAAGGTGGTTAGAGGATTCTAGGATTAAAGGGGCTTGAATAAAGAAGCAGAATATTATTATGTTAATATTTTAATTTAAGATTTTGATAATTTTATACAAAAGTATGGGTACTATATATATTTTTAAACAGCTAAAATTAATAAAAATATTTTACATGTAGAAGGAGATGAAATAGGGAAGGGATAACATGTTAGAATATAATAGAGTTATTTATATCTTTAGAACAAGAAAATTCCATTAGCATTAATGGAAATAACTGTTAAATGTATAGTTTACATCATAACAAGGATTGAAGTGGGTATGTTTTTGTTTTTCAAAGAATCTTTATTCTTTTCAGGATACCACACAACTGTTACCTTTTTACAAAGCCCCAAACTTGCTTCCCAAATTTTTGTACTCCATTAGTGGGTTGAATAATTTGTACAAACTAAATACCTTAAAAAGTTGTTCAAAAAAGATGAACAAAAATAGTGTAAGTATATGCACTGAAAACATCTTTTGGTGATACTGTCATAGTTCTGCTAAGCAAACTGAAGGAATGCTTCAAAGATAAGTACCAACATGCAAATTTATTTGTTAAAAGTGTTAAAAAAAAAAGAAAGATAAAACATGATGATGGGACAGACCTTGTGAGCATGATTTGGGAGGTGAAAGTGTTCAGGCAAGCAGTAGAATTATCCATAGATGATGTGGGATTACCCTCTTTATGCTATTACTGTGTTTTATTACCATTGGTTAATAAAGAAGCTGCTTTGGCCTGTGGCAGGGCAGAATATAGAAAGCCAGGAAATTCAAACAGAGACAGAGAAAGAAAGAAGGTAGAATCAGGGAGACACAATGAAGCTGCCAAAGGAGACAGACATTGGAACTTTACCAGTAAGTAATAGACTCATGGCAATACATAGATTAATAGAAATGAATAAATTTAATATGTAAGCGTTAGTTAGAAATATGTCTGAGCCATTGGCCAAACAGTGTTTTAATTAATATAGTTTCTGTGTGATTATTCAGGTCTGGACAGATGAGAAATGGAAAAGCAGTCTCCAATTATAATTTGGCACCCAATTGTTTGGGGCTATCCCATGTGGCCTGCCACGCACTTAGGGTCAGAAGGAACATAGCTGGGAGCACACTTGTGGCTCAGCACTCTCCACCTGGGCAAGGTGTGATCAGGCCTGTTAGGAGTGCACAGGCAAGAGAACATGGCAGATTCTCCATGCCATTCACAGAGACATTTCCAGGCTGTAAAATGAGCTGCATGGCATTCATATAAAAGCATGGATTTAACTTTTACTCAGAAGAACAACAAATAAAGGTTTATGTGCTGCACAGTGCTTTCCACAGTTGAAGTAATAAGCATGGCTCTCACCCAGCAGTCCCAGAGCTGGCAGTAATGTACCTCTGCCATATTTAAAGTCAAGAGAGGAGGTGAAGTCAGCATCAAGACCTGCTGTGACCACACCACTTATCATTTTAAAAAATACTCCTGGTCACAAAGGATTTCAGATAAACAATAGGACAGATTTAGACATAAAAGACTGCTAAGGAGACAGCGTGTTTAAAAAATGTACATATGATTGGGGGAGAGAACAAAAAAAGTATAGGCAGTTATAAAAAGAAATAACTAGTTTAAGAAATAAAACAGCCTTTAAAGAGACAGTAAAAGTAATATAAAATAGTATAGACAGTCATAGATTAAAGGAGTAAAGATAATGAAATAAATATGATAAAGAAATAGAGTAAAAAAATAAATCATATAAAGATGGAATATATACAGAAAGTCTGGACTATGTGTACTATTGTGTTTTCTTTGGATTTTTAGACTGTTAATGAGTTAACTGCTGAAAATGTTTGATTCTAGGGCCTGCTAAGCTAAACTAACATATATGTTTTAAAGGTATCTTGACTTCAAATTTGAGTCTAAGGAAATGTTGCTTTGAAAAAGAGGTTCTGCTTTTGTTTCCACAGAAGATAAGGAACAGTGGATTCCTTCCATGCTTGTGTGGTTTGATGGAACAAGACCCCTCCCCTAGAAAGGTCTCCATGAACCCTGAAAATATTTTGCCTAACAAACAAAACAAGAAGCAGTTTAGAGAAAACTATGTCCAAATTTCCAAAATGATTGTTTATAAATATTTGTTTTCATTTAAAAGGGGTTGATTATAAGTGGTTAATGGTCACAGTAAATCTCTTACTAAAAAAAAAAAAGAGGGGGAGATATAATATAGAGATGAGTATATTGATATGGACTCTTGTGAACTGATACAAATTTAAGGTCAATTTTGTTATATGTATATTTCTATTCTTGTTTAAGGTATTATGTTTACACAGCTCATTTAAAAACATAATATATAATTAAACATTATAGATTAATAGATAATCATTTATAATAGTCAAACTGTAATCAGGTTAGTTAGGTTTTCTAGATATATAGAGATATATTTCAGATGGTTAGGTATTCTTCAAACCTTTCAAGGACCTACAGAATATGATATTTAAAATGTTTTTAAAACAGACTTTTCTCAACAGTGAGACATGTCTCCTTCTGGAAGCACCAATTACTTCAGAGAGGTGGATAAAAAAACTCATTATGGAATTTGCCTTCAATGTGAGAAAGCTAATCATTTGGGCAAGAAACCTCTCTTTTCTGGACTGCTTGATGGTATGCTGTATTATCTGGACATGCAGGACCCACAGAAAGACAACTTGTAAACTTGCCTAAGGAAAGTGAGACAGTCCTTCCAGGCTCCTTCTTCATGAACCTGCCAGAGTCTGTGAGACATTTTGTAGTACATAGAAGAAAGTGACTGACAAGCAGTCAATGTAGCTGAAACAGTCTCTCAAATTTCCTGCTTTATTGAAAAGTATTCCAGATGCTATGGGCCTGTACACTGAAGAATTATACCCTTTGTTACAGAACAACTTTGGTGACTGTCCAGGCAGTGAGATGTCTGTCAATTCTAGAGTTTTGGAAGTTACTTACAGTGTACTTCCTATTCACTTAGATAATATTATATCCTGTGGAGTCTTTGATGGAGTTGAAGACAGATAGTTATATTTTTATTTAGTCATAATAAAAGATGAATTAGATATGAAACTTTCCAGATACAAATAGACTAAATATTATAAGTGTAATTCTTGCTTTATATCTGTTTTGTTATATGTAATTTTATTATGTTAAAGTTAAAACCTTCCTTTTTATTTAGATAGAAAAGGGAAGATAATGTGGGATTACCTTCTGTATGCTGTGACTATGGTTTATTACCATTAGTTAAAGAGAAGCTTTTTGGCCTGTAGTAGGGCAAAATATAGCAAGTCAGGAAATCCAAGAAGAGGTAGAGGAGGAAAGAAGGCCGAGTCAGAGAGACACCATGTAGCTGCCAAAAGAGACAGATGCTGCAACCTTATTAGTAAGGGTAAGACACAGCCTCATGGCAATACATAGATTAGTAGAAATGGGTTAATATAAGATGTAAGAGCTAGATAAAATATGCCTGAGTCATTGTTCACACAATGTTGTAATTAATATAGTTTCTGTGTAACTATTTGGGTCTGAGTGACTGAAAAACAATCTCCGTTTACATACAGGACCAGAGAAAAGCAATTAAAAAGAGAAAACCATAATAAAGGGTTAAACCACTTTATCTGACAAATGTTGTATTTTAACATTCTATGAATAATAGGAAAGGGATTCATACCCAGAAGGCCAAGTTACCTGTTAATTGATA
Source organism: Ondatra zibethicus (assembly GCA_004026605.1). NCBI lineage: Eukaryota > Metazoa > Chordata > Mammalia > Rodentia > Cricetidae > Ondatra > Ondatra zibethicus. The sequence continues at coordinate 5,277 of PVIU01009782.1, read as the reverse complement.
AAAAACAAATTAAATTGAAATATAAACAAAATTATTTATATTCCAGGTTTATGAGGGAAGTAAAAATAATTTTAAAACTAAAAACATGCAAAGCCTGAGAGTTTTTCTATGAGGGCCTTATAAAATCACATACAACTTTACCGTAACTTATATAAGAAATGAAATAATGATATCCAATGACTTAAGGCTATGACAGCATTTCTTGAATAAAGTTTTTTATCTATATTTATTTCATTTATGGTTTAACAAATAAGAAAATAATACTTTGATTAAGGTAATATACTTTTATGACCAATTAAGCCCTAAAATGCCTTTCTTATATCTCTTATTCATATGAAGTTTAGTGTATCTAAAGCCAGCTATTATGCAATCATCTATTTGGTACCATGCTCTGATGTATCCACACACAAGATTGCTGAATGTTTGTGATCAGAGAAATTCAAGGCATATTGCAAGATAGTTCAGGTGTGTTTGTGTGTGTGCATGCGTGCATTTGTGTATGCATGAGGATGTGTGTGCACGCAAGTGTGTGTGTGCCTGTGTGTTCATGCATGCATGTGTGTTTGTGTGTGTGTGTGTGTGTTTCTTTTGGAAGTTATTTAACTTCTGGCAACATATATAGCCAATAGATTAGATTAAATAAAATACATTTGGATGACAGTGCTGTGGCTAAAATGTGAAATGTCCCCTATGGGTTCACTTGTTTGAAAACATGGTCCTCAGCTGAAATGGCTGTTTTAGAAGATTATGGGAGAGTTATGAGGAACCTAACTGGAGGAAATGGGTCACATGAGATGGTAGTGAGCCTTTAGATTCCAGCCACATGTGATGGTAATTCTCTGCTTATTGTCTGCAGATTCAACAAATCAACTGCTTTCATCTCCTGTGAGCACATACATACCTCTTTAATTGTAGGTCAACCCCTTCCTCCTTCATATTGCTTTTTTTCATGGATTTGCTTACTGCCTCACAAAAGGTAGCTAATACAGAAGAGATTAAGGAAGAAAACTATACAGAATGAATAAAAGTCACTGTTTTATTTAGCAAATTCCTGCTTCATTTTTCTATAATATCATTTTGCTTCTCTGAAAAATTATGTTGATTAAAAGCAAAAATTCAGGAGACTAGTGAATAATGAGGTTATTTTGAAATAAATGATAATATTTTTTCCCTGTGAAGAATCCCCAAATTGTTTTTTCTAATTCCAAGTGGTCAGCTTATTCAGACAAGTAACACTAAATGAATTGATTAGGTTGCATTTATAGATTTAGGTGTGTGTATGTGTTTAACAATAACAATTAAAGAAAAAGAGGTCATGAATTTGAATGAGAACAGAAAGGGTTCCTGGAAAATGATGCAATTGTATTTTAATCAGTTTTTTAATTAAAAATTGAGAATAACCAAATACTGTAAAGGAGAGGAAAAAGAAGTGGCTGAACTCTAAATGACTTCAGAGATTATAACACTACAATAAGCTTTCATGATGAATCTGCAATAAAATGATTGACGTTTTAAGAATGTTGAATATGTAGGTCATTGTTACAGTGATGTTATTGATTTAATAAATTTCAATGTTTTTCAGTAAAGGTGAAACAAAAAAAAGTGAGTTAAAAACTGGTAACCAGGCCAACAACAAACAAAAGAGAATTCTTTGCCACAATATTATGCTCAAACACTGAAATCATATATATACTTGAAGTTAAATAAAGTTTCATTAATAAGCCTGGGGTATAATTTTTATGATGATGTGATACATTATACATGGAGCTTACAAAGATTGAGATCAAGTACTTATTTTATTCAGAGTAAAGGACCATAATCACCACAGCAATTCCTTTTATAAATTCTAATTCTACCTCTCACTATGCATTACAGCCAGTGCTTCGGACAACAATCATTCACTTTAACAAAGAGCCAGACAAGAGCAAAGAGGGGATGGTGATCATTAAGATTTAAATTGATAATTCTAATTTATCCTCTCCCTTTACTGGGAGTTTTGTGATAAATACATGGTGATTCTGTAATAACACTGTCTATAAATATCCAAATGCTTTTTCAATTCACCACTTGTCAGGTGGCCCAGTTTAGAAAATCTACTACTGACCTTACACACTTTCTCTAAAGTAGAAGATAGGTTTTAACAAGTCAAATGTATTTTCAACATATGCTAATGGGATTGTGTAAGAAATTTACAGCCATGGAGCAAACAGTTATGCAAATCAAAGAGCCACACAAGGACTAAATCAGATGCCTTTGTGTAGGAGTTCAACAATTCTGAATCAAGAATGTTTATAGATCTGGGAGGAAAAGCAGAAAAATGGCTACAGATGAAACACTAAAACTGCCCCCATTTTTCTCAGCCAGTCAGAATATTTAAGTTTAGCTTTTTTACAATCTTATTATGTAAACAGTGCTTTATTTATTCACAAACATTTTCATCTACTTTGGTAACTATAGTGTGTTTAAATTAGATGATTGAAAGTATTAATTTGCATCTGTACAAATTAGATGATTGAAAGTATTAATTTGCATCTGTACTTTGCTGAAATCAATGAGATGTAATAACATTATAATTGAGGCTATCAGAATATAAATAATTATAGAAAAATCATTCCATTCAAAAATTTGAATAAACAATTGTATAAAAACAAAAATATTATCATGCTAAATTATTGTGTCAAATCTATGTAACATTTATGGAGCCATCAAATGTCTAGCTGTGATGAAAACACATTGTTTCATAGTCTATCAAGGTGAGGTCTGACTCTAGTCCCTTGTACTTGCATTGTCTGTACCATATTGAGGCTGTGTGTGAAAACTTGCCAAGTCTGGGCTAACATTTTGAGGAATGACGGTGATGACATTGCCTTTTTGGATCCATAGTTGCCTAACAAGACATCTGATATTTGTGCAAGAAAAAAGAAATGTGATGTAGTAAGTACAGCATTTAGCTGTCTATCTAAAGTCACTAGGCATGGCAGGAAATAGTCAAAATTATCTAGGTCCCCTGCTAACACCCATGTAAGACTCCAAAATACCCTTCAGAATTCTATTCTACAAAATTATATTTATTTATAGTTGCATATAGTCATTATATTTTAAGTGAATAAAATATGTAGCAAACTTACCAAAAATATTCATTCTCAGGATTGAGACACTGCAGTTAAGGCAATGCAGGCCTATTGCTAATATTTAGTTGCTTTAAAAAAAAAACAGCAAATTCATGTTACATACCAACCACAGTTCCTCCTTCTACCCTTTCTCCTACTACTCCCTCCCACCTCTCCCCACTGACTCCCCATCCACTTCTCAGAAAGGGTAAGTTCTCCCATGGGGGAGTCAACGAAGCTTGGAACATTAAGTTGAGATAGGACCTTACTGCATTAAGACTGAGCAAGGTATCCCACTAGGCAATGGGCTCCAAAAAGCCTTTAACTACCCTGTTAATAATGAAAATATGCATATGTGTTTTGAAATAGAGTTTAGAAATATATGAACACTTACAGAGCCATAATAATTCTGGGATGATTGGTTAATTAAAAAAATAACACCACATTAAAGATTTATGCTAGAAAGAGTTGAACACAAATAAAAATGCGATACATTTTTGAACTCAGTATTTTCATGACAAGCTTGAGTATGTAGTGAAACCTGCTACTATGTGAGTAAAAAGTAAGCTTGTAATCCAATGAATTATTTCAGACAGGAGGCTAAAACGTGTTCAACAAAATGATAACCCTGAATGAAGGCTACAGCAATTTGAAAATAAAAGATTCAGAAATGCCAAGTCTTTCTTGAGTGAAAAGAATAAGAAAAACATCACTTTTCCTGCTTTCTATATTCAGATGAGATATCAAGTAACAGCATTGAAACTGGCCTTGAAACAGATGTGCTGGTCAACAAAACAGAAATAAACCCATGTCATGGAGAAAACTGCATTTGACAGAGACAGCACCATTCCATATTGGGAAAATTATGACATCTTAAAGCAAAGGTTCTATCAGCATGGAAATAAAGCTCAAGATCTTTCTTTTCATATAAGAAAACCAAGTTATAATGGATCAGATGCAAAGTATGAAACTGCTAGGGACAAAAACAAGGCAAAGTCTTATGACATTGGGATGCACAAGCAGTCGTTAATTAAGCCCTCAAAAAATTGCAGCAAACATAAGAAAAATTAAGCAAATGGGATTATTTCAAATTTAGAAGCCTCTGAAGAACAAAGGAAACCATAAAGAGAGAAAAGATGAGTTCCAGAGGTGGAGAAAATATTTCCAAACTATGTATTTGATAAGAAGTCATACCAGAATACTCAAGAACAACATATCCAAATACTCTCAGTAAAATTAGGCAAAAAAATCCAATACATCTTTCTCAAAGAAGGTATTCAGGTAGTTAATAGTGATCAGTATTACCAATCATAAAGGAGTTAAAAGTGAAATCTTATCTCAATAGTGCTTAACTCTCTTTATAAAAAAATGTCAAAAATAATAATATTGGTGATAGGTATAGAAATGAAAACATAGATATAATTTTCTATAAAGGTAAATAACACAAATATTGCATATGTAGTGTGGAATATTAAACAAAAAATTTAAAAATGGAACTACCATTTTTATATATTTAATTTTCTATATTTTTTGCCTTTACACTGACATCTGTACTCATGTTTATCGAATGATATTTATTCATGAAAATAATGAAATCTTTTACTTTTAATAACACAAATAAAACTCACTATCCCATTTAAAACTTCAGAGCCTTGTGAATAAATAAATTAATTGATGAATAAATAGATAAAGAAATATGTGGTATAGGTTTTAACCTTCAATTACAAATAAAAATGACAGTTTGCATGATAGTCACAGAGTTTACATATGCTCACTTTCTCTTCCTAGACATGATGTGTTGATGACAAGTATTTGAACCTTGCAGTATTTTCTATTAGTTTTTGAATGAGTTACAAAGAGTCTTCGCAAGTTGCATTTTCCCCTATTGTTTTTCTTTCATTTTGTTGTTGTTTTTTTTCCATACATTGTTTTGTTTTATTTTTTCCATTCAAGAACATGATTAAAGAAATAAAAAATTTTTTCCTTTCTTCCCCTTCTCCCGGTCCCCTCCCACTACCCCCCCACCCCTCCTCCCTCCCCCTTCTTCCTTGAAAGAGGGCATGGTGCCCTGCCCTGTTGGAAGTCCAAGGCCCACCCCCATCCCTCCCGGCCTAGGAGGGAGTGCATTCAAAAAGACTCGGTTCTCAAAAAGATAATACATGCAGAA
>PVIU01009781.1:0-74110 GCA_004026605.1 Ondatra zibethicus | reverse complement strand
TCCACTTCCTGGAATGGAGTTCTTATTTTTTTGAGGGAAAACTTTGGGACTGCTCCTGTTTGAAAAAAGAGGCTTGCTGTACTGTCACAGGAAACCCTTTAAAGTGGATCTGTAATGGAAACTGTAGATGCACTTTCAGCAGCTGGAAAAGTGTTGTGTGACTTGATTGAAATAAAACTAAATGTGCTGTCCTCCTGTACATCTCTCAGCTCCTACATTTAGCAGTGTTATCTCCACACTTCTAAAGTCTGTCCCGCAGAGGGAGCCTGTGTTTTCACCATGCTGTTGCTATCCAGGCTGTTTCAGGCAATGTTGAATGAAGTGCTAAAGATAAAAGGTTGATCCTTGATAATTTCTGTGTGTAGAGAGCCCAGAAATGGAGGGGTTTGGTTTTGTTTTGGTGGGTGCGTTCAAGACAGGCGCTCCCTGTTTAACAGTCCTGGAACTTGCTTTTGTAGACCAGGCTGGTCTCAATCACTGAGAGCTGCCTACATTTACATATCAAGTACTGCAGCTAAAGGCATGCACCACTGACCACCTGGCTGCCACTGCCCATTTTTAAATTGCTCTAAGAGCAAATTTGTCTCTTCCCTTTGTTCCTGTCTTTCTTTCCAACCCCCACCCCACTTTTGTTTTTGTTTTATCTCTAGCTTTGGAGCCTGTACTCCCTCTGCAGACCAGGCTGGCCTCAGAGAGTGTATGTCTGAGGTTATATATGTTATGTGCTACATGTAAAGACTGACTTGCTGGTGCACTTTTGATCCCAGCGGAGGTAAATGGTTCCAGGACAGCCATGGCTGTTAAAGAGAAACCCTGTCTTAAAAAACAAAGCAAAAAAATAAATTGCTCCATGTATATGCAGTTCCCCTCAGATGCAAGAAGACTGTTAAAGCCCTTTGAACTGGAGTTATGGGCAGCTGTATGTGGGAATTGGAAATTGAACCCAGGTCCTCTGAGAGCACTCTATAGTGCCTAAATTTGGGGGGGAGTCCTTTGAGAACTCCAGTTGAATAACAAGCTCACATAACTGATGAGTTAGGATCACTGAATGGAAAAGGCACATATCACATCTAGCTCTTAAAATTTTAACTTTTTTTTTTTTTTTTTTTTTTTTTTTTTTGGTTTTTTTCGAGTCAGGGTTTCTCTGTAGCTTTGGATCCTGTCCTGGAACTAGCTCTGTAGACCAGGCTGGCCTCAAACTCACAGAGATCCGCCTGCCTCTGCCTCCCAAGTGCTGGGATTAAAGGCGTGCGCCACTACCGCCCGGCTGGAAGAGCAGAAGACAATCTCTGAACTTTTACTTTTGTGCAATGATTTGTTAAAAGTATGATCCTTAATCTTTTTTTTTTTTTTAAGATTCATTTATGTATACAACGTTCTGTCTGTATGTATGCTTGCTGGCCAGAAGAGGGCACCAGATCTCATTACAGATGGCTGTGAGCCACCATGTGGTTGCTAGGAATTGAACTCAGGACCTCTGGAAGAACAGTCCGTGCTCTTAAACTCTGAGCCATCTCTCCAGCCCCCTTAAAATTTTAACATTTAATCTGGACATTTGGACACAAACCTTCAAACATTCCTAAGACAGGCAAGAATAGTTCTAGAGTTTTGGCCCAACCTAGCTCTGTATAGTGAAACCCTGTTTCGATAGCGGTAAACAGCTTGGTAGCTCACAACTGTAGTCCAGCCAGCCCTTAGGTATGGACAGGGCAGTCAGTTTTTTCTTGGCTATATAAGGTAAAATCAACCTTGACTAAGAATTGAGTCTACAGAGCACAAGCCTTGCTTCAGAGTAATGCTGTGTCTTTTTACAGCAGTAGGGGACTAAATACCTTTAGTCTGAACAGAAGACAAGAGGCAGGCAAATCTTGTCTACAGAGTTGAGTTCCAGGACAGCCAGGCCTACACAGAGAAACCCTGTTCTGAAAAAAGTAGAGGGAACAATAGCCAAGATAGAGACTTGGGAAACTGTTGATAATACTTTGCCCTTGTCCTTATCAGAAATTCTTGATAAACTAGCCAAACCTTATTTTGTTGCAGTCTGGCATATGGAACAGATAACTAATGTGGGTAAAATTCCAAGGACTGGTCTCACAGCTTATAAACATTTGAGACAACCCAGGAATGAGTAGTCTAGATTCTAACAGGAATATTCCTTTAATCCTGGCACTCAGGAGTTTGAGGCCAGCCTTGTCTGTAGGGCCTGTTCTGGGGCAGCCTGAGCTACACAGACCCTTGTCTCAAAAATGAGGGCGGGGAGGGAATGAGTGAAAGTGATGTGTATCAAACATTTAATTTTTAGTGCTGCACATTGGAGTCTAGGTACTCATACACAACAGGAAAGTGCTCTACCACGAAGCTACACTTCAGGCATTGTTAAACATTATGGTTATTTCTAAACAAGGAAGTGAAGCAGGATTTAGGTGAGGGTATAATCTGTTAATGGTATTCTATGGGTGATCTCATGTACATGTATATGCAATGCCTATGGAGTCCAAATGAGGTTGTCAAGTCTCCAGAACGAGTTACAAGTGACAAGCTGGGAGCCAAACCCTGCCTGACCCTTTGAAAGCACTAAACCTCTGAACCATCTCTAGCTGGAGGGAACTAAGTCATCCTGTACACCATTCTAAGTTCTTAGCCTATGGGTCTTTCTTAGGTTGCATAAAAATGAAGAGTTTTGAAATCGCTACTGTTAGGAATCATCTGCAGATGTGTTTGTCGGCCCAAAGGGTTCACAGCCCACAGGTTGAGAAATGCTGACTTACAGTATGTTCCTGTAGTACTGGAATAATAGCAAAAATGAACATATCAAAGTCATAGTCTGACGGAGATATTGCATGAGTTTGAGGGAGGGGTTTGTTTTTGTAACTTGGGTTTGTCTGATTCTATGCATGTGTGTTTTGTCTGCATGTATGTTTGTGCCTTTGGAAGCGAGAAGAGGGCATCAGGTACCCTGGGACTGCATTAAAGGAGGCAAATACAGCATCTGCCACCGTGTGAGTGCTGGGAATTGAACAGACATTGTTTTTTTTTTTTTTTTTTTTGAACAGGGTTTCTCTGTCTAGCTCAGGCTGTCCTGGAATTCTTTCTGTAGATCAGGCTGGCCACAAACACAGAGATCCACCTGCCTCTGCATCCTGAGTGCTGGGATTAAAAGTGTACACACCACCACTGCCTGGCCAGATTTTGTTTTGAATTGTTTTTCATATATTCTGTTTAATGCTATGAACAGCTGGTGAAATCCCATTATTGAACCTTTTGTACATAAATAAATGATATATAGAAAATTACTTATCTGGTGATGTCTAGTAAGTGACAAGATCAACGTTTTACCCCATTCTAGCTCCTGCTTTTCTTAAGTGGGGAGACTGGACCTAGTGTGGACTTCTGAAACCACAGAGCCCACACCCAGTGACACACCTTCTACAATAAGGCCATATCTCCTATTCCTTCTCAAGCACTTAGATTCCCTGGTGACTAAACATTCAAATATATGAGCTTATGGGGGCCATTCTCATTCAAACCACTACAGAAACCCTGCCTCAAAGTGGGAGAGGTGGCAGCCTTTAGTGATCAGTTCTTCCAGGGTTCTAGTCCAAATACCCATGTCAGATGGCTCACAACCATCAGTAACTCCAGTTCCAGGAGATCTGATAGTATCTTTTGGCCTCCCAAACACAATACCCAACCACATTAAAAAACAAATGAAAAGGATTGTTGTGGAGCAAAGCAACAGCACAAACTCAGCACTTGGTCTGCAGGTGGCATGTGCCTGCTATTATAGCACTTGTGATGAAGGACAGAGGAAGGAGAATCTTGAGTCTAAGCGGGTGGGTGTAGAGAAATAGCTCACTTGTAGAGTGCTCGTCTAATATGTGTGAAGTCCCAGTACCACAAACACACCAAAAAAAGTATGTCCTGTGCTTAGACACAGCACATGGAGCTTAGCATTCCCCCCCCCCAGCTACATACAGCCTTTGCTAGCTCCCCACTGTCAAACAGTAGGAAACTACTCATCATCATGCAGAAAAACGAGAAGTAATGGAAAATGATGGGAAGTAGTAGTTCTCGCCCACCTCATCCCCATTGTTGCTGAATAAAATTGCTATTTCAGGAACGGCTGTCATTGACTCTGTGACTTTGCATTCTGGAGGAACACAAACTTCTGGCTAGCTTCCACTTCCATTCAAAAGTCCTTTTGAGACCTGGTTCAGGCTTCTCACTCTGAACTCCATCTTTTCTCTATACAAGCTTTTCTCCTTAGCTCCAAACTAACAAACAACAACAACAAAAAATAAAAATAAAAAAACAAAACAAAAAAACAACCATGATTTCAGGCATACATGGACCTTGGCATATTCTTCCTTTCTACTTTATCTTAGGGATTTCTTATACATATTGCAGCCAAAGTCTATTACTTCTGGTCTTTCGTTTTGTGTTTGAGACAAGGTCTCAAGTTGACCACCTTTGGATAGAACTCTTGATCCTCCAGCCTATACCTGTCAAATTCTGGAATTATAGGTTCTGCCACCACGTCTGGTTAGGGCAATTTCTTCATTGACTAGGTGACCTAAATTTACCCCTCTAGTGTTATAAATAACCTTGTCTCCTTGGTGCACAGCCTGTGTCTGTGGAAGGATGGTTTGCTTTAACTTCTTTCATTGCATGCACGGCTTTAAATGATAAAGAACCTCCAGGTTTCTGACTTGCTGAGCCGCTTGGAAACTTCCACCCTCACTACTGTAGGGGGAAACCCACGGTTTCATGCTACAGAAGGCTCCTGACTTTCAGGACGCAACCATTTGGGTTAACCTCCGAGGCTGTCACCTAACTCAAGGCCCAAGGACAGTCAAAGACAGCCTAGTCCACACGTTCAACCGGAACCCCGCCCCTTTACCTAAACGTAGTTCCACCAAGTACCGTTTCCAATTGACATTCCTATTGCCCAATTAGGTTTCGCGACTCAGAGAGCTGCTCCGCCAATTAAAAAACGACGTTTAAGATTGGCACCACTTTAGACCAATGACTGAGGAGCTTCAAGCCTTTTTCCCTATAGGAGCGGCCCTGAAAAAGATGAGCAGCAAACTCACCCAATAGCTGCGCCGACCACAGAGGCTGCCTCGCCCCAACTGCAGGACCAGCGGCGGGGACCGCTGCGGCGTTCAGTCTCCACCCGGACTCCGCCATGTTGAGTCTTGTGGGGCGGGTGGCCTCGGCCTCGGCCTCCGGGGCCTTACGGGGACTCAACCCTTCGGCGTCGCTACCTCAGGCGCAGCTTCTCCTGCGAGCCGCGCCCGCCGCGATCCATCCGGGTAAGCGCCTTCCTCGAGTAGCGGGTCCGTTTCTTCTCGTGACCTTGAGCTTGGGCCTATTGAATCCGTGTTCATTAGTGATTCTTGGGGCAGCGGACCACTGTCCAGCGGCGGGGGGACAAGGACAGTCGCTTGTGGGAACGTGAGTGGAAGCAGCAGTGCCCCATTTTGCGATGGAAAAGGCGGGCAGCTGCCTTGACCTTGTGCGGAGGGGTTACCAGACTCAAGAATAATGGCGGTTTTGTGCACGAGGTTGGGAAAGCAGCGCGGGCGGGCCCTCGATTGCAGGTGGCCTTCTCTGCACGCCTTCTGAGCTAGCTGGAGACAGAGTCTGGGCGGAACGAGCCTTTCCTTGGGGATTAATCCGTTGACCTTTAGCTGTCCTGACCCCCACCGCTGTCCAATATCTTTTTGTCTGTTAGCCAGAGACTATGCGGCGCAGACGTCTCCGTCGCCGAAGGCTGGTGCTGCCACCGGGCGAATCGTGGCGGTCATCGGCGCCGTTGTGGACGTCCAGTTCGATGAGGGATTACCACCCATCCTAAATGCCCTGGAAGTGCAGGGCAGGGAGACCAGACTGGTTTTAGAGGTGGCCCAGCACTTGGGTGAGTATGATTTTATTTATTTATTTTATTTATTTTTTTAGGAGTGGTAAGAGCTTCTTAAGTGTCAGAAAATCCATGCGTTCTCCCTTCCGTGATGATTTTATCAAAATGACTTTCGTTCTTCTGAGTTTGCTGAAGCCACATTCAGTTGCTGAGGGGGAGTTTCGTGTTTTTAGTCACACTTCTTTTCGTATTGTGGGCTTTGGGGCATGTAACCTCTAGTGCGTTTATCCGACAGGGGAGAGCACGGTCAGAACCATTGCTATGGATGGTACTGAAGGCTTGGTTAGAGGCCAGAAAGTACTGGATTCAGGTGCACCAATCAAAATTCCTGTTGGTCCTGAGACCTTGGGCCGAATCATGAACGTCATTGGAGAACCTATTGATGAGCGAGGTCCAATCAAAACCAAACAGTAAGTTCCTCTTGTTGCATTTGTGAACCAGGAACTTTTTCTTGCAGGTTTACACTTTAGGGTAATAACTTGTAATAAAGCAGAGTTTGGATTGTTGAAAACTTGGTACTTAGAAGCCCCCATTGGTTATTTAAAGCTTTACTTACATTAAGGTTCATGAAAGGGGGTTATTTATTCCTGAGACAAAGTCTTTATTGCAGAAAGTTAGATGTCACATGACAGCTTACCTGGGCAAGATTAGACTGTTGGCAGGGATTTGAGTGTATTCTCAGCACAATGAAGTTACTGAAGCCCTATTTAAACCTTACAGATTTGCTCCCATTCATGCTGAAGCTCCTGAGTTCATAGAGATGAGTGTTGAACAGGAAATCCTGGTGACTGGTATAAAGGTTGTGGATCTGCTGGCCCCGTATGCCAAGGGGGGCAAGATCGGTACGTTGGTGGTTGATACATGTTTTCCAAATATAGTAAGGAAAATGCCAACTTCTGAGTGTGTGTTGCTATCCTTCATTGATGATTAGCTTCTGACTTTCGTTCTTCTGAGTTTGCTGAAGCCAGATGCCATTCCTGAGAAGGGAAAAGATGGACAGAAGTGAACGTTTTTTGAAGGTTGCTTAGTTTGGGAATGCAGAGATATGAAATACTTCTTCTTAACCTAGGACTCTTCGGTGGGGCTGGCGTTGGAAAGACAGTACTGATCATGGAGTTAATCAACAATGTCGCTAAAGCCCATGGTGGTTACTCTGTGTTTGCTGGTGTTGGTGAGAGGACCCGTGAGGGCAACGATTTATACCATGAAATGATTGAATCTGGTGTTATCAACCTAAAAGATGCCACCTCCAAGGTGAGCATTGAATTCATTGATGTCCACATAGTACCTATTCAGAAAACTAGTGCCAGCTGAAACCGTGTTTTGCATTTGATGTTAAGTGCCCTATGACCTGCAGACAATCCTCTTTTCCACCATGGTTTTCCAGTATACCAAAGTACATTTTTCTCTGGTGTGAAGAATTAGACTTTACTTTGATAGGTAATCTGGTTGTTGGAAAGCTAATTTGCAAGGGTTGAATAGAATTCAATTCACATGTCTCAGACAACCCTATTTTATATATTTTATTTCCAGTTCAGAAATGATCTTTAGTGTTTGGAATCTCATGTCTAGTGGGGAGAACAAATTTGCAAAAAGAAACAGTGTAATCTGAGCGGGAGACCCCAGGGTGGTTTCTTTCTCTACTCCGGAACCTGCTAGCTTTTCTGATTTGCGTACTTACCACAGGTGGCGTTGGTATATGGTCAGATGAATGAACCACCTGGTGCTCGTGCCCGGGTAGCTCTGACTGGTCTTACTGTTGCTGAATACTTCAGAGACCAAGAAGGTCAAGATGTCTTGCTGTTTATCGACAACATCTTCCGCTTCACCCAGGCTGGCTCAGAGGTATAAGGGAAGCCTAGAGAGGACCAGTTGGGCATATTAGGATACAGATGTAGACACATAAATCTTGTTCTTCACTTGTATCTTTTAGGTGTCTGCCTTATTGGGCAGAATCCCTTCTGCTGTAGGTTACCAGCCCACCCTAGCCACTGACATGGGTACAATGCAGGAAAGAATCACCACCACCAAGAAGGGGTCTATCACCTCTGTGCAGGTAAGGAGAATAAAGTGGACAAAGGTTTTAGTTGGTGGAAAGGAATCCAGGAAGATGGGCCTGGAGAGACAGTTCATTAAGAACACTTCTAGCTCTCCAAAGGCTTGACTTTAGTTTAGTTCCCTGTATGCAGTCAGATGGCACACAGCCATCCTTAACTCCGGCCCCAGTGGATCTCCTGCCCTCTTCTGGCCTCTGTCGTAGGCAGCCTGCACACACGGTGAACATATATAGACTCAGTCATACATATATGCGTACACATTAAAAAAGATCTTTTGTCTGTGTGGAGTGGCACACACCTTTAATTCCGGCACTCAGAAGGCAGAAACAGGTTGAGCTCTGAGTTCAAGATCAACCTGGTCTGCGTAAAGAGTTCCTGGAAAGGGGGGTTTATGTATTTACTTATTTTGAGAGGGGCTGTTTGAGACAGGGTTTCATCATCATATAGCCTTGTAACTTGATATGTAGACCAGGCTGGTCTTGAACTCAAGAGATCCATCTGTCTCTGCCTCCCAAGTATTGGGATTAAGTGGATACATACTCCAAAGGGGCTTTTGAATAGGGAGAGTTAACCAGTCAGAATGATGTGTAAAGTTCTGTGTTTGCATGCTAGACTGCAAAGGGTTAATTAAAACAGGCGCTCACTAGCTGGGGTTGGTAGTATGTGCCCTGATCATAGCATATGGGGAGAGGCGGGAGATGGGAAACTCAAGGCTGTTTCAGCCACATAGTTCCTGGCTAACTTGGCTACATGACACTTAAGGTTTATCTCACAAAACCTAGAAAATGAAACATTCATCTACTTAAAGGTATCTGGGGCTGGAGCAATGGCTCAGCAGGTAAAAAATGCATTCTGCTCTTGCAAAAGATCTGGATTCTTTTCCCAATGTCTTTTGGTGGCTTACAACCATCTGTAACTACAGTTCTAGGGGATCTGACACCCTTTTCTACCTTCTGCAGGCTCATCCATGTATACAGTGCATATAAACTCATGAGGACACACAATAATAATAAAATACAACTTTTGTTTTTGAGATTAGATCTGCCTGTGTAGTTCTAGCTGGCCTGGTGCTTACTATCTACGCAGCTTAGTTTCCCAACTCAGCAGTCCTCCTGGCTCCGCTTTCTAAATGTTGGGATTGCAAAGGGAGCCATCATCACATCTGGCTTTCATTGTTTCATTGTTTGTGTGTTGTGGGGGCAGGTATTCTGGGGCTTGACCTCAAGACTTTGAATGCTGAGGATACCTTACCTCTTACATTCATGTTCACTTAACTGTTGGCCACTCTTTTTTTAATTATTTTTTATGTGCATTGGCATACATTCATGTCTGTGTGAGGGTGTCAGATCCCCTGGAACTGGACTTACAGCCAGTTTGAGCTGCCATATGGGTGCTGGGAATTGAACCCAAGTCCCCTGGAAAAGCAACATCTGAGCCATCTTTCCAGTCCCCTGTTGTGCACTTTTATGTTCATGTTCACTTAACTATTGCAACACTGTAAGGTTTTTTTTTTTTTTTTTTTTGAGGGGGGGTTCCAGACAGGGTCTCTAGCCTCGGTTGTCCTTGATATCACTCTGTAGACCAGGCCGGTCTCAACTCAGAGATCCGCCTGCCTCTGCCTCTTGAGTGCTGGGATTAAAGGCATGCCACACCAGTAGCTCACCTTTTTTTTGTTTGTTTAAGAGCAAAGCTTCCCCAAAAGTTAGTACCATTGCAGTGGAGTTAAAGTGTAGCATAATACATGGACCCAAACAAGGTAGTGTATAGCTGTAATCCAGCACTAAGGATGCTAAGACAAAAAGATGTTGAATTTTGAAACAGGTTGGAAAAGCAGATGGCCTAAGTAGGAGTTTGCTTGGTTGTGCTGATCTCCATGAATTTTTGACTTAGGCTATCTATGTGCCTGCTGATGACTTGACTGATCCTGCCCCTGCAACTACCTTTGCCCATTTGGATGCCACTACTGTGCTGTCTCGTGCTATTGCTGAGCTGGGCATCTATCCAGCTGTGGATCCTCTGGACTCCACCTCTCGAATTATGGATCCAAATATTGTTGGCAGTGAGCATTATGATGTTGCACGAGGGGTGCAGAAGATCCTGCAGGTGAGTGCCTCACATCAGGAGGACTGCATCTTCTCTAGTCATTTGTGGGATTTGTTCTGGAGCAAGAAACGTTGAGAATGGATTTTTACTGCTGATGAGGTCCCTGGTTTCAGGGTACTTCGCCTTTAGAATCCAGTTTTTCTAATGTACTTAATCAGGAATAGGAAGAACCAGACACAAATCTTGGCCAGGGCTCACCTGGAACTTTTCTAATAGTTATAAATGTTAAAGGAATAACTTAATATTAAAATATTAACTCTGTCCTTTTCATCTTGTTTTCTTTTAGGACTACAAATCTCTTCAGGACATCATTGCCATCTTGGGTATGGATGAACTTTCTGAGGAAGATAAGTTGACTGTGTCCCGGGCAAGAAAAATACAGCGCTTCTTGTCTCAGCCATTCCAGGTTGCTGAGGTCTTCACAGGACATATGGGAAAGCTGGTGCCCTTGAAGGAGACCATTAAAGGATTCCAGCAAATTTTGGCAGGTGAGATTTTCCTACCAAGCGAACCATAAAAATGATAGAAAAATTGAAGCCCAGAGTGAATATTCTTTGTGTGGTATATTGTATCCCTTTCATTAAAAGGAGCATTGCCCTGCTTTGGTGACAGCACAGAAATTTTTTTTGTCTTTTTGAAACAGCATTTCTCTGTACCTTTGGGGCCTGTCATGGAGCTCACTCTGTAGATCAGGCTGGCCTCATACTCAGAGATCTGTCTGCCTCTGTCTCCCAAGTGCTGAGTTAAAGTCATGTGCCCCCATTGACCAGCCTTAATTATGTTCCCCCCGAGATAGGATTTCTCTATGTAACAGGTCTGTCGGGGAACTCGCTCTTGTAGACCAGGCTGTCCTCGAACTCATGAGATTTACCTCTGCCTCCCGAGTGCTGGGATTAAAGGGATGTCAACACTGCCTGGCTTGGCTTCTGTGGGTTCCAGGCCAGCCAGGGTTAAGTAGTGAAAATTTGTCCCACAAAACAAAAAGTAAATTTCAGTTTGAAGTTTAGCAAAGTTTCCTTGGATGAAGAATTCATCCGTCTGGCCCATGGCCTCCTTTGCTGAGATTGTATATACTGTGGAACGTTGATGTAACTCCACTTCTTACTAATTGTATTTCCCCCTGTGTAGGTGACTATGACCATCTCCCAGAACAAGCTTTCTATATGGTGGGACCCATTGAAGAGGCTGTGGCAAAGGCAGAGAAGCTGGCAGAAGAGCACGCATCTTGAGGGTCCTTTTTCTGCAACCTCACTCTGTCCTGTATTCTCCGTGCTGAAAGCTCAGTTTCTGTGTAGGCCGCACAAGAGCCTGATTGAAGATGCGATGTCCCATCTGAAGAGTATTTAAAGTTTTCAATAAAGTGTACCCCCCTCATTTGTCTGTCGGTCTTGCTTCTGAAACAGCTTACAATGCAGTTGACCATGAGAGGCCGAATTTAGCATAGTCAGGTTATATGTAACAATTATCAAAAATGAAAATCCATTCATTAATGAAATTCTTCAGGTCTTGTTAAGTTTCCTGTGGTTAGGGAGGCCTAATAGCCTCAGCTTTGGTTCTTACGTTATTTGTTCAGACAAATCTTGCTTCCAAGTCTTTCATATGACTTTTCTTTGTTGTTTGTTTGTTTTAGTTTTTGGAGACAGGGTTTCTATGTGTCTTTGGCTATGCTGGAACTCACTCTGTAGACCATGCTGGCCTTGAACTCTGCGATCAGTTTGCCTCTGCCTCCTGAGTGCCACCACACTTGGCACTCCTTTATTTGAATCTCACTGGGTAGTCTTGGTTTGGCCTCAGTGATCCTGTTTCTGCCTTCCAAGTACCAGGATTACAAGTATGTTCCACAATATCCATGCACCACTCTGTAGCAGAATAGTTTTTGGTTAAAGGGCAAGATGATTCTGTTTGAAATGGTCTCACTGTGTACCTACCACTGGTTATCCTGGACCTCCCTTTATAGCTCCAACTCAGAACCTGCTTCTGCTTCCCAAATGGGAGTAAATGCATACACTGACCTGGTGCAAGCAAGATTTTTGGGTTTTCTTCCTGGAACTTGCTATGTAGACCAGGCTGGCCTTGAACTCCCAGAGGTCCACCTGTCTGCCCCTCCCAAGTGCTGGGTTTAAAAGTGTGCATCACCACCTCCCAGAGCAAGTTGATTTCTAATGTCTAGGAATTTTGACGGAAGAGAGCATCAGTCCCTCTGGAACTAAGTCCCACGTGGGTACTAGGAGTTGAACAGTGGTTCTCCAGAGCAGCCAGTGCTCTTAACCACTAAACCCATCTCTCCAGCCTGCAGGATGATTGTTGGTTTGTTTCAAGACAGAGAGTAAATATTTTAGGGAATATTAACAGTTGAGGGTCTTCTGGGCCTTCTTCAGGGCTTCGTTCTTGAGAAAGTTCCTAAAATGCAGCATCAATATATTTCAACAAGCCTAGACTTGCATGTTTTGTGTCTGAGGTTCTGCCGGTAAGATTTCTTATGAGAATTTAGGAAGATTTAATGTTACAAGGAAAGACCAATTTTGAGTGTTGCCATTGGGGCTTTTGTGCACCTTAGTGCAATATACTAGGATATATTTTGTGCCCTGCAGCATGTCTGCCCAGCTAGTGTCCTCTTGTGGCAGCACGTACGACTACAAGAACTGTAATCTCACCATTTTGAAATCTATTAAATGATCACAAACCGGCTGGAGCTTTTGTCCTGAGAAAGAGCCTGCATCTATAAGCTCCACCTTGCAAGGTTGTCCACATAGGATGGAAGTTGGGCAGTGACTGCTGAACTCCAATACTCCAATTCTCAGCGCTCCCCACCCCCCACCGTGGCGTAAAGGGTTGAGGAAGAACTCTGGGAGAGGCTCCTGGGGTGGAGTAGAAGCCTCGAACTTCCTCCAATCTCTATGACGTCCTTGACTCCAATCCCGCCCGTGTCAAGATCTGGACAGAAGGTGGCGCCCCTGAGTTGTTTGTGCTTGGCAGTTTGCTCTCGGAGAAGCTTAGATTGGGGAAACGCTGTTATGGGGGTGGGGACACCTCCTCCAGCCTGAATAGAGTGGATAAGAAGCTGGCGGAGACCTAAGAGTACAGGTCACCCTTTCTGCTTTGTCACCGAAATACAGACTTGGAAACGGATCTTCTGAAGGTCATTTGCATCTCGGTGTTCACGTCCTCCAGTATTTATAGAGAACCTTCTGAACCTTTACCTCTCCTTAGCTGCAACTGTTCCCTTCTCGGTTTGCTATCCTTCAAGACCACAGTCCTGGAGTGTTAACAGAGTTCTAACCTCCATATTTCTCCTGGTCGGCCCTGTCCTCGCCTCCTCCCTCTCTCCACCCAGTGAAAGCCCCGCCCTTCTCTCCTCCCTCCCACCCCAGTCTGTCATACAGGGACATCACCCTACAGCAGTTCAGACTGTGTGGTTCGCAGGAAGCATACATTGGCTTTTTTTTTTTCCGAGTTCCCAGCTCACAGTTGGGGAGAACCTAACGCCAGGCTTCAATTGAAGCGAGACCCAAGGACAGTGAGAAGCTGGCTCCTAATCTGGAGTCCTGCCAGCCTGACATGGGTAAGTATGATAGCCGCCCCTGGGAAAGGCCTGAAGGGATGCCTAGCTCCCTCCCCGGCTGACTCAGCAGGGGTGGGGCCTAACCTTTGCTCTTTTGGGGGGGGGTGTGAAGGAGAGGAAATGGACTGTGGGGGGACACAGGGCTCAGCTGATGAGCTTCTGGACATGAGACCCTAGCATTGGCAAGCTGAGCTCTAAGGAAGAGCCTGGGGCTGTACCTTGTTAGGGCTTCCTTCCTTCCCCAAGAAGCGCCCCCACTGTCCTGTCTCCCTACCCTCCCCCCTAAACTGCTGGGATTCAGGTAGTATTTTACCGTATTCATTACTAAGTCCACTCTTGGTCCTGATAGAGAAGCTTCCCCTACCCCTAGTTTCTCTCAAGCCTTTAAACTTCAGTCTTTCCTCCTCCCCCATTCTAACCCACCATCAGGTCGGGGCTGCACTGAGCAGCTGCTTCCTGTTGCCCCAGAGGTTGCTGCAAGGGTGGTGGAGGTGGCTGGGACCAAACTGAGCTATGAATAAAGTCGATTCTTACAGTCCTGCACAGCTCACTACGCCGTTGTGGACGGCCTCTACAATACCCAAAGGGTTGACAGACAGGACACGTAGGGTTTTTGCCTTTGTGGCTTCCTGATTCCAGAGTCTCCACAGCTGTAGACGGATCGGGCCCGGAAGAAGCACGTTTGCCTAGCAGGGCGCTGTGCGTGACCCTGACATGCTCGGCCTTGAGTTCCCTCTGCTGCTCCCCTAGGCCTCCTTGAATCTTTGTGGCTCCCACCGTCTTCCCAGCGTCCTTTGTGAATAAGTCTTTGCTGGCGCCCCGAGAGTGCCCGCAGAGAGAGATCTTCAAGTACTCCAGTTCTGACCCACCGCCATCACCAACTACGTCGTCAAAGTTTGTCTTTCCTGCATCTGGGATCCTTTCTGGTTCTGGCCCCTAGGAGACGCCACCCGCTTTCCCCTCCCCCAGCGGATCCTACGCGACAGCCGTCCCTGAGCGCTCGTCCTCACCCGGGTAGCTCCTGCCCCTTTAAGCGCCACCTCCCCCCTCCACCGCCGCCGGTCTCGGGCTGGGGGAGGAGGCGCCGCCGCCCGGCTCCGCCACCTGCGCCGCCGCCGCCGTCCGGCCCGGCCCTGCTTCAGGTGAGGCCCGGCATCCACCTCCAGGCCCGGAGTCCCGGGCAGGGCGTCCCCGCAGCCGCCTCCTCCCGTGGGATCCAGGGTCTGACCTTCCCTGCGCCGGCTGCCCTTCCTCTTCTCCCCCGCACTGTCTCCTCGCCCATTCCTCCCCTGTCCTCTGTGACCGGGATGCTTCTCACGCCTCTCCGCCATCCTCTCCCGGGAACCCCTGTTCCGGCCCAGGAGCTCCCCCTCCCCCGCGCCTTCCTCGCCAGGAAGATCTCCCGCGGTCTAGGTTTTGCCTCCCCTTCTCTGGAACTAGCGCTTTCCCACGCCATCCTAACCCCAATGGGAGGGGGAATAACCGCCACCCCAACAACTCCTCGTCGTAAGGGCGGGAGAGACAACGCACACTACAGGCTCCGTCCGCCTTGCTTCGCTCACCCTTCAAGTTCAATTAAGTCCCACCTAGAGCTTTTGCCCGGGAGTTTGGGGTCGGACCTGAGCACCGCCCCGTGATGCAGGTGGGAAGGGCCCTCCGCCCGGCTTGGGGTTGGCCCCTCCCCTAGTCGGGCGCTTGGGGGCAGCCGCGCTGCGGGAACCTTGTGATACCCAGCCTTAGCGGCTGTTGCGGCAGAATAGACTGGGGCTGAGTCTCTAAGGGATTTGGGGTGCCGGCTAAGGCAGAGGAAACCCGATCTTCTCTATTTCACATTACTCCAGGAAAAAAAAAAAGCTGTCACTGTCTTACATTTCCACCGTGGAGCTGTCCATTGGGAAATTTGGAAATAAGGCTAAATCCGAGGGGCGCAAGCCCCCTTGGAGAAGGGGAGGGGTTATATTCCTTTATATTCCTTTTGGTATATTATGAGAGACTAGCCTTCCCAAAATAACTTTGCGATTGTCTTGCCTGAACCTGAGTGGCTAAGGGGACCAATGGGAGAGCCGTCGCTACGGTCAGCGAGTGGGCGGTCTTTATAATTACCCTAGCTTCAATAGGGAATACCCCTTCCGCCAAGTCCAGCTGAGCCCCTAGCTCCTTCTCTAGAGCCTCTGCCTCTAGAATGATGATAGGCCTCGGTGTCAGGATTTCTTCTACTATTCTGAGTCACGACCCAGGGTGCTGGGAGGGCTGTGTGTGTGTGTGTGTGGTGGGGTGAGCCTGTGGCGCTTGGGATTCGACGCTAGGAGTGTCTGGGAAGGGGAAAAGAACTAGGCTGTTATACCATCAAGGCTCTCCTAGCCCCAGCCATCTGCCTCCAGTGTGGCTGGCACGGTGGCAGCTGACCCAGAGTTAGAGAGGTTCAGCAGGAACAAGAAGAGTGTGACAGAGGAGGAGCAGGTGTTCACCCCCCCTTCATTTCTCATCCTCTGAGGAGGCTCAGCCTATCCCCCACTCTTCTCACAAGTTGCTGATGAAATGACGGTTGGCTCCTTTTGTTAGTATCCAAGGCGAGGCTTGGTGGACAACCAGCCCCATTTTATGGGATTGAGAAATGTTTGGGGACATAATGGGGGTCAATCTGCCCTCTGTTGTCCAAATTTGGCGTGGGGAGGGGGTCACAGGGACTTCACGTCCTGGCGTCTGGCACAAAGTAAACACTTAGCTTTGGGGCATATTCCCAGCCCACCCATATCCTTCAGAGAGCACGGGAGATCCCAGATTAGATGGGATAAAGGAGGATTTTATTCGGGGTTGAAGGTGATGGCTGTTAGCCCTTCTGTCCCCTGCTTTTCTCTTCTGATCGCAGGTGGTCTTCTGGCACACACCTTTCTTTCCCGGCTCAGGGCTGGGTTAGGGCCTAGAGGTTGCCCAGGAGACAAGGCCTGGGGCTCGGAAGGGGTGGGGACAGTGGGGCACAGGAGTAACCGGCTCTTCCGGAGCCAGCAGTGGGTGTGTGTGGGTGTGTGGTGGTGAAGCGAAGGGGCGTGGTCACGGACGTCTGACTGGCGCAGGCTCCTCCCCTGCCGGCCCGGTCTCGGACTGGTTAGCCCTGTGGTGAGGTAGGAAGAGTCCGCGTTGGAAAAGGAAGAAGAGGAAAAAAAGGATACCAGCTTTTTCCTGTGCACCTGCCTCCTCCCCCCTCCTGCCCACAGGTGCCAGTTCCAACGTAACCTTTTTTTAATTTTTATTTTGTTTTTAATTTTGGGGCTAGCATTCCTTAGTGTAAGTTCACTTCTCCTTTCTCCAGAAAGTAGGGCTTGAGGTTAGTGGACTGTTGGAGGCTTGAAGTTTATCCCCCAGGTGACCTATAAATCTCCTTTTGGTTTTTCCAGACAAAGTTTCACCGTGTAGTCCTGGCTAGCCTGGAACTCGATATGTAGACCAAGCCGGCCTTGAGCTCATGGCGATCCTCCCACCTCTGCCTCTCCAGTGTAGAAATTACAGGCGTGGGCCGCCATAGCCGACTTCATGAACCCATTCGGACGGTAAAGAGAGGATTTTGCTTCTGCCTGTCTCCTCCTTCCCTCCGTAATTTACTCACCACAGCTGGGGAGAGGAAGCCCTAACCTCTGCTGGCCCAATTGTTGACAACTTTTCTAAGAAGATCTGAATTCTTTCTGAACTGAACTGTGGAATGATAGGTGGGATATGTTTCCCACGCTCAGAATCCCCCCCCCTGAAGTGGGGAAATCCAGTTTAGACTGCTGGATTTTGGCGCTACCATCTTCTATCCACACCCAGCTTCCCAATTGCTTAGCTTCCCCCAAGAGGAAAGGGTATTTGTTGACACCTCCCAACCGCCCAGGATTTCATTATCCTTTTTCTGTGTGTTGTTTTCTTAGGTATTCAGCCTTCGCTTTGCATAGTTTAGGCAATTGTTTGTTTTCTAGAATGGCATTTCAATGACCCGAAATGGGAATTAGGAAGCAAGAAAAGGCTTGACTTGTAAGGAAAGGAGATGAAGGTTCTTTTCTCGTTGTATTATAGCTACTGTATGACCTTGAGCAAGTCAGTGCATTTCTGAGGCTCTTGATTTCTTCGTCTGGCAAATGATAAGTTTGACTTTAAAAAAAATCGATAAGCGCGGTTGGTGGTGGCGCACGCCTTTAATCCCAGCACTCTGGGAGGCAGAGGCAGGCGGATCTCTGTGAGTTCAAGGCCAACCTGGTCTACAGGCTGAGTTCCAGGGCTACACAAAGAAACCCTGTTTTTGAAAAAAAAATCAATAAACTGTGACATCATATGACACTATTTCTCATCGTGGTTCCCGGAAATACACATTCAGGTGAAAGCCAAACTCGAATTCCTTGCTAGATTTTACTTTTCAGCAACTTTGTTAGAAAAAGTATGGGAAGAGTAAACACTGGGACATTTTATTTGTTGGTTGGTTTACTGCTCATTTTCCACCTCTGGCCGGCCACATTTGGCTAGACTCAGAGCCAGTCTCCTTTCCCCGTGTGCAGGAATCTCTCCGACGTTCAAGGCCCTGCAGATGTCACCAGGAAAGTGGTGATCCAGGCAGGACAAGGTTGTCCCTACAGAACATAGGTGAGTGGACTTCTGCGTCCCTTCATCCCTTCATCTGGTGTCAATCTCTCCCAATTTCCACTTTTTGGCTACCCTTCTGAGGAAATAAACAGCCCCGAAATGATCCTCCAGGTATCCCCTTACAGTTAGAAAAGCCTCATCTGCCTTTGGTCCTAGAATCGTGCTCTAGTCGTTTAGGCCAACCCTGGGATGGGGCTTGCCTTTCAGTCTGACCGGGGCGAAGCAAGGTTGGAGATGCGGGTGAAGCAGGGACCTGCGGTGTGGGCCTCAGAGCGGCGCTAGGACCCAGATCTGGGTCTGAAACGGAGGGAGGCAGGGCACTAGGACCCTGTGGCCGCGGCCTCGGTGGGCGGCTCCGTCGGCCGCAGCTTCCCCGCCCCCTCCGGCTCCGACTCACTCCTCCCCCGCCGGCCATGTTGGCTCCGCTCGGGCCCCGCGGTTGAACCGCGACCCCCTGCCCCCTCCTGGATCCCGCACCCCGTTCCCCTCTCCCCGCGGGCGTCTCCTCCCCTCCTGGCGCCCGGAGCGTGGCCATGTGAACCGCCTGTCCCCCGGGGAGAAGCGAGCCCCAAGCCCGGCTGGACGCGGTCGCCTCAGGTTGGTAGGGTGTGTGGTCCCGGGGCCTGAGGGCCGGGAGCGCTGCGCCCCTCGGGCCGTCCCTCAGGCAGCAGGAGCTCGGGAGCGGACCGGGCCTCCCTCCCCGCCGGGGCGCCGCCCGACGCTGAGTCTGCCTGCCCAGGGGCTGGCGAGGCTGTGGGGGACCCCGGCCGGGGGCGGGGGTGGCGGCGGCGGAGCTGCTGGCTGGCGGGGCCCGGGAGGGGCTCCACCTCCTGGGGCGGCGGAGGGGGTTGCCCGCGTGCAGGGCTGGATCCGGGGGTTCCCTGGGTGCCTTAAACTGGAGGTTCGTGTGGAGCGGGGGTTTTGGCGGTGGTGAGTGCGCTGCGGAAGGGATTTCCAGGGGTCGCAGGGTGACTCCCCGGGAGCGCTCTGGTTTCTCTTGTGACCGTGGAGAGGGACTGGCTGGGGCGAGTGCTGGCTTGCAAGGCTCGGGGCCCTTGAGCCCCGGGAGAGTCCTCTGCTCTGGAGACGGAGGCTGATAGGACTCACACTAGACGTCTGCGCTTGAGTCGGGCGGAGAACTGCGGGGAAGAATAAAGAGGCATTCCTTTCCAAGGAAATCCTCTGTGAAGGGGATCCCCCGTTTCCGTAGCGGAAACGATGCTCTCTCATCGTCCCTTTTCCCCCAGTGTTCCCGACTCGTAGAAGTCAGTGCCAATAGCAGGCATCCTTTGTGGAGCTTCTTGGAGTGAGGGATTTGTATCCTTCGGGGGAGTGGTGGTGGTGGGGATGGCTTCCACCACCTCCATCTGTACACAAACTGCCCCTCCCCCAGCCTCCCGCAGGAAGTGGCCGGGAAATGGCAGCTGTGCATTCGATGCTGCGTCTCTTGTTGTTTTGAAATGTCCATTTTCATCTGATTTGGTTTCATTTTCTGAGAGCTTGTGGGTAAACTTGAATCTTGCAAACGTGTGGCTGGAGAGACCTTTCATTCGGCTCTTTCCCCTGTAACATTCGTTTGTCAGCCAGGAGTCAACTGTAGTTGACTCACTGTTCTTGATGCTCTTCTGTGGACTTGTCTCTTCTGGACACCCCCCGCCCCGCTGCCCCGCTCCAAGCTAGAGGTCCTAGGGATTCAAACTGAGTTCTTAACAGCAGAGCAGTCATTACAGGCGGTGCAGATTGAGTCTAGAAAGCTGCCAAGACGGCTTGGGATCTTTGTGAAATGAGTGTCTTCTTGATTGGTGTAGTGTTTTTAGGTGTGACAGCGTCTTTATTGCAGAGCATTCTGAGCAAGTAAGCTTGTGAAAAGAAGGGCACTTGGAAGGGAAGACATGAGGAAAGTGTATGGTTTATGATTTGTATATCGGGATGGGGCTGTAAGCCTGTTCCTTAGTGACGTGTCTAGCCTAGTCCTGCAGGGAAAACTCTTCGTTGACTTGGGTTCCTGGAAGTTTTACCTTCTACAGAACTAATAGGGGAATTTGCTATCATGATTTAACTCTTTAGTCTGTTAAAGAACATTTCTTGTGGGAATTTTTTTCCTCTTGTGTAGAGTTTGTTTCTGTGCCCACATTTTCTTTTCCCTTTAAAAAAACTTTGTTTTTAATTGTTCTACTTTATGTGTATGGGTGTTTTGCCTGCGTGTGTATCTATGCATCACGAGTGTGCCTGGTGCCCATAGAGACCTGAAGACAGCTTTGGTCCCCCTGGAACTGGGGTTACAAAACGGTTGAGCTGTCGTGTTAGGGCTAGGACCTGAACTCCTGTCCTCTTAATTGCTGAGCCATCTCCAGTGCTCT
This sequence comes from Ondatra zibethicus, assembly GCA_004026605.1. Lineage (NCBI taxonomy): Eukaryota > Metazoa > Chordata > Mammalia > Rodentia > Cricetidae > Ondatra > Ondatra zibethicus. The sequence continues at coordinate 53,494 of PVIU01009781.1, read as the reverse complement.
CTTTCTCTCTGCCTCTCTGTCCTGGAACTAGTGCTGTAGACCAGGCTGCCTCTGCTTCCTAAGTACTGGGAGTAAAGACCTGTGCCATCATACCTGGCTCAAAAGAATGTATTTTTTATTTTGTTTCTTGTTTTGTTTTCTGAGACAGGGTTTCTCTGTGTCATCTGGCTATCCTAGAACTCATTCTATAGATTAGGCTGGTTTTGAACTCACAGAGATCCGCCTGCCCCTGCCTCCCGAGTGCAGGGATTAAAGGTGTGCGCCACAATGACCCAGCTATTTTTACTATTTTTAATTATGGGTCTACAGGGGCAGGAGAGATGGTTCATTGGTTGAGAGCACTGGCTGTTCTTCCAGAGGACTGGGGTTCAATTCCTAGGACCCACATGGCAGCTCACAACTGCCTGTAATTCTAATTCCAGGGGATCCAAAACTCACACAGACATGCATGCGGGCAAAACACCAATGAATAAATTATTAAAAGAAAAAAATACTGTGGGTCTGCATATGGGTGTGTGCTTGTGTGATGTGCTCATGGAGGTCAGAGACGGTGGAGTTAAAGGCAGTTGTAAGCTTCCTGATGTGGGTGCCGAACCATACTGGGAGGTTTTTTGGTTTGTTTTTGGTTTGGTTTGCTTTGGTTTTGGGGGGACTGGGTTTCTCTGTGTAACAGCCCTAGCTGTCCAGGAATTAGCTCTATAGACCAGACTGACCTCAAACTCAATAAGATCTCTCTGCTTCCAAAGTGCTGGGATTAAAGTGTGTACTATTACACCACAGAAACTTATTTTTTGTGCCAGGGTCAGGCTGGATTAGAACTATTTGAAATTTAAGATGGCTTTGAACTTGCAGTAATCCTCCTGCCTTTTCTGCCTTTCAAGTGTTGGGCTTTAACCTTTTTTGTTTGTTTGTTTTATTTGTTTGTTTGAGTTCCTTTTCCACCCCCACCACAACCTTATAAGACAGTGTCTCATTAGGTAGCTCTGGCTGGCCTGGAGTTCTCTAAATAGACCAGGCTGGCCTAGAATTTACAGAGATGTGCCTGCCTCTGTCTCCCAAATGCTGGGATTTGGTGTGTGCCCCATGTCTGGCTAAATCCCATTTTGTTGCCATTTGGGTTTCATTAGGAACAAGAGTTTAAATCTTCAGAATTGAAATAAGATCATTTGAGATCATTTGAATTGCCCTGAAAACTACGTGCACCTGTCATTGAAATCATGGTTTTTTTTAATCAGAAACTTGCCAGCTGCATATAAATCCATAGATTAAAGCTCTGGGATAGGAGCAGGCGTATGTGATTTTTGTGAAAGTAGTGTCTTCATTGTTCTTCCTGGGGTGCTGATAATCTGGGTACTGATAAAACAAGTGTGGTGTCTGTTCCTCCCTGACTGGTGGGTCCCTTTGACTTGTCTGTTGATCTGGATGGCATCAGGCATCTAGATGATACCAGCTGTCTTATGTGTGCTGGGGATTTAACGCAAGGTCTCAGGCATCTATGCTTAATTATTATTTCAGTTTTTAAAAGGTACGTTTATTTGGTGTAGTTGTGTTTGCCACAGGGTGTGGGTGGAGATCAGAAGACAGCTATCCTACCAAGTGGGTTGTGGGGTTTGGTAGCAAATACTTTAACCACTGAGCCTCCTCACCAGCTCTACCACATTGATTTTTAACTTCTCCTGTTTTCAGCCTTACTTACTTACTTAAATTGGGATCTGGCTGAATAGTAAATTGGTTTTCCTTGTTGGGGCTAAAAGAGGAAAGAGGCCTGGAAATAAGAGTTTAGTAGTAACGCCAGGTCATGATGGTGTACATCTTTAATCCCAGCACTTGGGAGGCAGAGGCAGGCAGATCTCTGAGTTTGAGGCCAGCCTGGTCTACACAGTGAGTTCCAGGACAGCCAGGGCTACACAGAGAAACCCTGCCTGGAATAACAAAGAGTTAGTAGTAAGACGACTCTCGAACCATAAGTTCCACAGCAACCCTCCCATCCCATCCCAAAGTGACTTCATAGTTAAAGCTCTGATGGCCTTCTTGTAAAATGGATTGATTTTTCTATCTGAAGTAAATTCACTCTCCTCCCTTTCTTTCTGTTTTTTTGAAGATGGCTCTCCTACATAACCTAAGACTGGCCTTTGCCAAGTGCTGGAATGGTGATAGTATATACCTCACATTTGGTGAGAAATCTGCAGAGAAGTAGATTTCTTAATATTCACTGGTCACTTTTTTTTCTTGACGGGGTGAGGGAGTAGTTTTCTTCTCTTTCCCTTCTTTCCTTTCTTTTTGTTTTTGTGGTACTGGGGGATGGGATGTGTGTGAAAACAAGACCTTTAGAAACATCGGGCTATATGCCTAAGACACCTTTTTTGCTTATTTATTTTTGGTTTTTCTTCCCCCCCCCCCTTTGATTTTTGGTTTTTGAAGACAGGGTGTCACTGTGTAGCCCTAGCCTATCCTGGAACTGACACCGTAGACCAGGCTGCCCTCAAACTCAGAGATCCACCTACCTCTGCCTCCCAAGTGCTGGGATTAAAGGTGTGTGTCACCACTGCTTGGCTATTTTTGGATTTTTTTAGAGGAGATCACTGTACGTCCGTTGATTGGCCTTGAACTCAGAATGTTCTGACTACCTCTACCTCAGTACTGGAATTAAAGGCGTGTACCACCACCCTATCCCACAGGCCTCTATGTTTGTTTCTTTGTTTTGGTTTTTTTTTTGAGATAGGGTTCTGTGTGTAACAGCTCTAGCTATTCTGGAACTAGCTTTGTAGACCAGCGTTGGCCTTGAACTCACTGAGTTTGACTGCCTCTGCCTCCTGAGTGCTGGGTTTAAAGGCCTGTGCCACCGCCGCCCGGCTCGGTTTTTGTTTGACCAGGCTGACCTCAGACTCAGAGATCCGCCTGCCTCTGCTCACTGAGCGCTGGGATTAAAGGTTTGCACCACCACCACCCAGCCTGTGTTCTATTTTGTAAGTCTCTTTCTAAAAAGAAAAACAGGTAATATGAAGAGAATTAGATGGACTGACCTCACCTTCTCAGAAGTCTAGAAGATTCCGAGAGGTTCATTTGGAAGCCTCAACATTATGGAATCAGGTGTGCCTGTCTTCCTGATGATAACTTTTTTTTCACATAAACCAAACAGCTCTAGTCTACTGTAGAGTGATGTAAAAGTGACTAATTGATGGAGGGTTTGATCTTGTGTGTGGTGTGTAAAGAGACAGGAATGTGAGTTTTATATTTTAGAGCATAAGAGGGATTTTTCTGGGTTTTTCCTTTTTCTTTCCCCTTTTTCTTAATTTTGCAATAGGATCTTATATAGCTCAGGCCAGCTTTGCTTTTATTTTATTTTATTTTATTTGTGAGACAGGGTCTCTTGTATTGTCCTGACTGTCCTGGATATCTCAATGTAGACCCAGGGTAGCCTTGAACTCAAAGAGATCAGTTTACCCCTGCCTCTGTTAAGGATGGTATAGCTTGCCTAGTATGTACAAGGCCGTGAGTTCAGTCTTCAGCACTGTAGGAAAGGAGAAGTCAAGAGATGGGGCCCTTGCTCACTTAGGGTATTATATCTTGGCCTGGGGTGATAGCCCCATAAAGTGTTTTTGTTTTTCTGAGGCAGGCTCTCTCCAGACTGACTTCAAGCTCACAGAGCTCCACCTGCCTCTGCTGTGCTTGAGTGCTGGGATTGAAGGCGTGTCACCACTACACCCAGCTCCGGCTGGCTTTGAGCTCTTTTAGCCCAATAGGTAGTCCTTGAATTTGGGATCCTTCTGCCTCAGTCTTCTGTATCTAGCTAAGAGTATAGGATACACAACCAGATCCAATTCCAGATGTATTTTTCTTTTCTTGAATCCTGGGGATCAAGATCATTTTTTAAAAATTTATATGTGTGTATTAATTGCACTTTTGTGTGTGTGCTATGTTCATGCCTGGTTCCCCTGGAACTGTAATTGCCAGATGGTTGTGAGGTGCCACATGGGTGCTTGGAATTAACCTAAGTCCTCTAGAAGAGAAGCAGGTGCTCTTTAGTTTCTGAGTGATATCTCCAGCACCTCAAGATTCTTTTTTAGAAAAGATTTGTTTTATTTTAACATATACATGTTTGTGGGTATGTGCACATGAGTACTGGTGTCTGTGGAGGCCAGAAGGCACTGGGGCCTTGGGAAATAGTTACAGGTGGTTGAGAACTTCACGGATCCTGGGAACTGAACTTGAGCCTTCTACAAGTGAAACAGCACTCTCAACTGCTAAGCCATCTCTCCAGCCCCCTCTCCATCACATTATTTTGTGATGTAGGACTTGGTGTATGGTAGGGAAGTATATTCTACCAGGAAACTAACTACATGAAACTATTTCTTGACAATGAAGTAAGAACTAGGCAGAAAACCAGGTTACAATATGATTCCTTTAGTTCATATATATAAAAAAAATTGTTCTTACTGGTTTTGAATATATCCACAGATGACCTTGAACTTCTTGTCTCTACTCACTAAGTGCTGAGATTATAGGTGTGTACACCCATGCCAGTCTAGGTATTAGGAATAGGATCCAGGGCTTTGTGCATGCTAGGCAGTTACTCTACCAGTGGAGCTAACATCCTCAGTCTTATTTTAATGGATTTTTAAGAACTACTCTTGTTCTTTTAGTGTGTAAGTCTATTTAGAACATTAAATTTAGAACTAAGTTTATTGATTGTTTTTTTTTTTTTCCCTCAGACAGGGTTTGTAGCTTTGGAGCCTGTCCTGGAACTTGCTGTTGTAGACCACGCTGGCCTCGAACTCACAGAGATCCGCTTGCCTCTGCCTCCCAAGTGAGTCACCTCAACTCAGCTGTTTATTGACTTTTTAATATTGTCAGTACTTCTCTATTCCTTTACCTTATTTTTGCAAGGGATAGTCAAAAGTCTGCTAAGGATGGTATAACTTGCCTAGTGTGCACTAGACTGGAGTTAGTCCGTACCACAGCACTGTAGGAAAGGAGAAGTCAAGAGATTGGGGCCTTTCCTCTCTAGGATTTTTTTTTTTTTTTTTTTTTTTTTTAAGGCAAGATCTCACTGTGTAACCCTGGCTGGCCTGGAACTCCATGAAACATAGAACAGACTGACCTTCAGTTCATAGAGTTCCGCCAGCCTCTGCTGTGACTGCGTACTTGGGTGAGAGACTCGCACCTAACATGCTGAGGACTTGAGGTTGATCCCTAGAGAGCAAGTAAAAATGTCAGGCAGGCTGGGTGGTGTATGATTGTAATCCTAGTGTTAGAAAGGCAGGAACTGGAAGATTCCTAGGGCTCGCTGGCTGACTAGTCTAGCCTGATTGATATACTTCAGGCCATTAAGGGACCCAAAGGAGATGGATGGTGTTTCTGAAGTTGTCCTCTGATCCACATGTATATGGACACATGTAAACATATACATACATAAAAGAAGATGGGGGCTGGATATGGTGATGCATGCCTTTAATCCTAGCAGATTAAATGCAGATCTCTGAGGATAGCCATAGTGAGTTCCACTCTAGCCAAGGCTACATAGTGAGACCCTATTTTAAAAAACTTAATTTAAAAAAATAAAGAAGAAGGGACTGGAGAGATTGCATGCATGCTGTTCTTGTAGAGGACCTGAGTTCAGTTTTCAGCACCCACCTCAGACTGCTCACAGCAGCCTGCAACTCTGCCTCCAGGGGATGGATCCAACACCTCTGGCCTCTTCAGGCACCTGCACTCACTTGCAGAAGACCTGAGTTCCATTCCCAGCACCTAAAACAGTGGTTCAAAACCATTTTCAACCTCAGGGGAAAAAAAAGTGAAAAACTAAATTTAGTTCTCTGAAAATAGGAACAAGCTTGCACTAAATTCATCATGGCAGTATCAAAAACCCTAAGCCACATGTATTTAACAAATACTTCATTTGGTTCTATTCTCTACTTAGTATTGAATTAAATCCTGGAAACATATTGGTGGAACTTAACATCCAGGTGCCTGGACATGGCGATTTTCTTTGAGTAGCGCCTTCCTACCTTAGTGTAAAATTTCATCACCTTCCCTCTCCCTCACTTAGAATTCTGGTTTGAAATGGGTGTTAAAGAAAGGACATTTTGAAAGAGACTGAACCTTGGTCAGAACATGTTATAGTTTGTCTGGATCAGAGTTCCCGGAGAAGTTTGTTGAATAGGCCAGATAAGAGGCATCCTTCAATATGTCTTTGCGATTTGGAACTCTAATGGGAGAAGATGACTTAGGCAGGAAGAGGAGTTTTTTAAGATTTGAAATTTAAAGATCACTATAACATGTTCTGGTATGCAGGCATACGTGCATGCAGAACACTGTATACATAATAATCTTAAAAAAAAAGAAGAAAGGAAAGCTAACATGGCTGGGCGTTATGGACATCCCTTTAATCCCATCACTCCGGGGTTTGAGGCGAGGATTTCAGAATCCCTGGCCACGTGAGGCTACATAGCTAGATCCTATTTCAAACAAACAAAACACCTAACTTTTTGGGGGGCAGGGGGGCTGTTTGAGACTGGGTTTCTTTGTGTAGCTTTGGAGTCTGTCATGGAATTTACTCTGTAGACCAGGCTGACCTCAAACTCACATAGTTCCACCTGCCTCTGTCTCCTGAGGATTAATGGCATGTCCTCCTGCTGCCCACCAAAACCTAACATTTAATACAAGGGTGTGTGTGTATTTATTCATTCTTGCTTAACCCTCAAACCCTAGAAGTTCATAATGAAATTTTTCTAAATGAAAGCTCAGCAAGAAATTTGTCCAAGGCCAAAGAAGCTAGGAAGCAGTAGAATTGAGATTTGAGCCCGATTTCCTTTGCCGATCTCATAGCATGTCTAGGAATGAATGAAAGAGCTGTGGTTCCTGCGACCCTTCAGCTGGGGCAGGTATGGACATATTCCGTTTACATCTCTGATTTCTTTGGGTTGTCCACTTACCGTTAACAGTATGTCATTTATTAATATGAACTGTGACCCATCTTTGAGGGTATAATCGAGAGGACACAGGAAGAAAGATGTGTTACTTTGTGCCAGGCGGTGTGTGACTGCCTAAACTGGAGGAGAGAGGGCAGTGCAGGTTAGGTGGGATTGCTTCCTCTGGCTTCTTCCCAGAATTTCCAAAGTGAACCCCGGCATGTTCTTTGCTCTGTGGAAGCTTAAGGAGAAACCCAACCTAAAAAAAAGGACTTAGTTTTATTTTTTGTGTGTTTTAGTCAGGATTATTAATCTTACGATGCTTGTTTTTTGGATTTGTGTTCTAAAGAATGGGCTTTCCCTATGATGGGGAAGTTCTGGAAGACTGCAGTCAATGCTCTGTTGATTGGATTTTTCATGGATGTGTAGCAGATTGAAGCCTGCTACTTAATTTACACTTGATCTTAGCCAAAAGTGAGACGTGATTACGACTAATGTTAACGTGTGTTCATGTCTGCACTTGTGCCTGCTGGTGGATAGGTGTCACAGCAGGTGAGTAGAGGAGAGAACAGTCTGAGAGTTGTTTCTCTCTGGTCATCAGGCTTGGCTTGCAGGCACCTCTACCTGCTGAGCTGTCTTGCCAGCCCTTACTGTAATTTTAGAATGAACCTGGAACATTCTATAAGAAAGATAAATTAGCCGGGCGGTGGTGGCGCATGCCTTTAATCCCAGCACTCAGGAGGCAGAGGCAGGCGGATCTCTGTGAGTTTGAGACCAGCCTGGTCTACAAGAGCTAGCTCCAGGATAGGCTCCAAAGCTACGGAGAAACCCTGTCTCAAAAAAAACCAAAAAAAAAAAAAAAAAAAAAAGAAAGATAAATTAATACTAAAAACTTTTCCTGAGTTGGGCTTGGTGGCATATGCCGTAACCTCAGCACTCAGAAAATTGAGGCAGGAGAGTTGCTGTGAGTTGTTGCCACTCAAGACTACCTGGAAGATTGTCTCAAAAAACAGTTTAGCTGTAGTGACTCATGCCTTTATTTCCAGTACTTGGGAGTCAGAAGCAGGTGGATCTCTTGAGTTCTAGACCAGCCTGGTCTGTAGAGTGAGTTCCAGAACAACCAGGGCTACACAGAGAAACTCCGTCTTGAAAAAATTAAAGAACAGAAAAGCAAGCAAACAAAACCTAACTCTCCCCCACCTCACTGCTCTCTTAAGTAGAACATAAATTGCTTTTATTTTTTTTCTTTTAGTTAAAATTAACTGTGACAATCATGATATCTAAACTATAAAATTCTAGAATTATTATGCCGTTTGCTACATGGGGTTTATATTTTATATTTAAAATTATGTTGTGGAGGTTGGTGAGATGTCTTAGGTAGTTTCCTGCTGCCAGACCTGAGGACTGAATTAAGTCTCTGGGACACACAGGAGAGACATAATTTCCCCAAATTATCCTCTAACCTCTGCATACATGCCATGGCACGTGTCTACAAACATGCAACAGCTTGTGTGTATGTATGTAGACTGTTGACACATATACTGAGTGGTGTCTGATTTTTCAGTATATAGCATATTCATAAACCATGATTGCTTGCTTACTGCGTAGTCCAGTCTGTCCTTGAACCTTGATCCTCTTGCTTTAGCCTTTTGAATACTGGGCTCACAGGCATGTGACAGCAGGTATATGTACTGTCAGGGAGTATATATACCTCTTAGATGTTGACCAGTGATCATGTTTTCATAACCAACTTATTTATCCTTTAAAAAATATAATTAAAATATTACCTAGGTTTGGTTATTTCCTCAGTTGACTCCTGGGTATGGTGGCAAATGCTTTTAATCCTAGCACTTTAGAAGTAGAGATAGGCAGGTCTCTGAGTTGACGCCAGCCAGGGCTATGACCATTTTAACTTCACTTGTGTGATGTCTCAACGAAAAATAGAAAAAAAGAAAGCTTTCATTGTGAATTATTATGCCCTCCAGAAGCTATTAACATAATCTAAGGACTTTTCTTTTTTTGTATAAAAATAGAATCTCACATATTAGGTTAATAATCACTAGTACATTGCAAATAGCGGATCAGACTTTCTAATAATTCTTGTTTCTGCTTTCATTCCTCCTGGACGCTGTCAATCATAGTTAAGTTTATTTTGATCAAGGCCTTCATTTCTCACTATTTCTAGTAGTATATCATGTTATTTTCAATAGATATTGAGGCTTTTAGCCATACTTTTCCTCAGTGAGCCAGTAAACTTTACAATTTCACATATGTATAATATATGTATTTCCTTTTTGTTTGTTTATTTTGTTTTTCGAGACAGGGTTTCTCTGTGTAATAGCTCTAGCTGTCCTGGAACTCGCTTTGTAGACCAGATTGGTCCTGAACTCACTAAGATCTGCCTGTCTCTGCCTCCCAAGTGCTGAGCTTAAAGGCGTGCACCACCAACACCCGGCTGATGTATATATTTCTAACCATTATATTACATTAGAGTTTTTTTGTTTTTTGTTTTTCAAGACAGGGATTTTCGTAACTTTGGAGCCTGTCCTGGAACTTGCTCTGTAGACGAGGCTGGCCTCGAACTCACCGAAATCTGCCTGCCTCTGCCTCCCGAGTGCAAGAATTAAAGTTGTGCACCATCACTACCTGGGATGTTACAGTGTTTTTGTCTGGGGCTGTAGATAGAAAATAATGGACACTGTTATCCCTGTACTTGGAAGCCTCAGGGAGAAGGATTCAGAGTACAAGGCCTACTTGGACTACATAAAGAGATTCTGTCAAAACAGAATAGTAATGAAACAGGATATACATCAAGTATACATTTCCTGCTAACACTGTGTGTTGTGTGATTTTGTTTTTGTTTTTTTACTTCGAGACAGGGTTTCTCTGTAGCTTTGGGGCCTGTCCTGAAACTAGCTCTTGTAGACCAGGCTGGCCTCAAACTCACAGAGATCCGCCTGCCTCTGCCTTCCAAGTGCTAGGATTAAAGGTCACCACTGCCCGGCTTGGTGTTGTTTTGTTCTTACTCTTTTGGCTTTTTGAGGGGTCTACCACCTGGCTCCCAAATAAATACACACAGCTTATTCTTAGTTATAAATGCCAGACCTTAGCTTGGCTTGTTTCTAGCCAGCTTTTCTTAAATTATCCTGTTTATCTTTTGCCTCTGGGATTCTTTTCTTTTCTTCTGTGTATCTTATTTTCACTCTTACTCCATGGCTGGGTGGGTGGGTAGATGGCTGGCCCCTGAAGATCCTCCACCCCTGTTCTCTTGTTGCTCCTCATTCTCTCTCCTCCCAGATTTATCCTTCTATTTATACTCTCTGCTTGCCAGCCCTGCCTATCTTTGCTACTGCCTCACGGTTGGCCATCAGCTCTTTATTAGACCATTAGGTGTTCTAGACAGGCAAAGAATCACACCTTTACAGAATCCATAGCTTTCTGCCAAAAAGGTGGCTTTGAAACTTTTGTGGACCTTGGGAGTAGATTCATGTCCTTACCTCCAGGGTGAAAACAAAAGGATAAAGAATATCAAATGTGGGGCTAGAGAAATGGTTCAGTGCTAATAGGCACTAGCTGCTCTTCTGGAAGACTTGGGAATGATTCTTAGTGCTCATATGGCAGCCAACAGTGTCTGCTAACTCTAGTCTGAGGGGATCAATCCACTCTTCTGGCCTCTATGGGCACTGCATTTATGTACGCAGACATACATGCAGGTAAATCATACATACACATTAAAAAGTTAAATCTTAAAAAAAATGCACAAATCCTAACCCTAATGTTAAACTAAAGAGCTAATGTCTAAGACGACTATATCCTGGGCCAGCAATTAAGAGGGTAGAACTTGCTGGGTGGTGGTGGCACACGCCTTTAATCCCAGCACTCAGGAGGCAGAGGCAGGCAGATCTCTGTGAGTTCGAGGCCAGCCTGATCTACAAGAGCTAGCTCCAGGACAGGCTACAGAGAAACCCTGTCTCGAAAAACCAAAAAAACCCCAGAAAGATGGTAGAACTTAACATAAGGTTAGGCTCTTCCAGGCTTATTGTTTTTTCACACTAACTCATTTTTCTCTATCACTGATAGTTAACTTTATCTCTCTGTCTGCCTGTCTTAACAACTTGCTTTTAGACAGTGTGTAAAAGCTTGCTTCAAACCTGTGATCCTTTGCCCCAGTTTGCTGTGTGCTGAGTTTATAGGTGTGGTACCATGCTTGACTTAACGGTTGGGTCTTTGACCGGGTTAAGACCGTATTTTCTTCTCCTTTTCCACTTGCACCTTCTCACAGCACCCCTAAGTTGAAGGGTTAATAAAGGGATGGGAAGGGGCACTTCCTCGGTGATATAACCTCGCTTAACCATGAGTATTTTTTCCTTTTCTCTCTCCTACAGAAATGGAAGCGAACGACCATTTTAACTTTACTGGCCTTCCCCCTGCACCAGCTGCCTCAGGACTGAAACCCTCTCCTTCATCAGGGGAGGGCCTCTACACTAACGGGTCTCCCATGAGCTTCCCCCAGCAAGGGAAAAGTGAGTGTGGGGGCCTTAAGACCTGGGGAGGGAATGTCATCATTTCTTTAGATCAGGTTGATGGAAGGAGATTGAAATCTACTTTTGGCTAGCTACCCCACAACAACTCTTTCCTGGCAGGTAGTGACAGAGGAAATAAATCCATAGAACTTACTAATTGATAAGCAAAAGTTAAACTTCTGAGAACAAGTTATAGGGGCTTAATGGAAGCTGCTTTTTTTGTCTTGACTTTGGATTTCTAGAAGATTAGAAAAAACATACAAGCTTTTTCATCTTAGCCTGCTCTTTTGTCAGTCCTGTTCCCTGTCTACTGGGAACAGAAAAGGAGGTAGCTGCTGTTGTTAATAATGAGGGTGGTGGACCTGTGACATGTAAAGCTCTCTGGGGAGCTGTTTTAGGGAATTAGGAAGTTGGTTTGGACTAGGGGTGAGGGAGGTGGGCAAAGGTTATGATAAATATGCTCTAACTTGTGCAGCAGGGAAGGCCTGCAGTAGAAGTGCTGTGTGAATCCTTGTCGTTGAACAGAAGGTGAGGGGCACAGTGCTTCCTTAGAAAGCTTTTCATTCTCTGGAAGTGCTGCTGTGGAGGTGACTTTCTTTTCCTTTTTTCTTCTGGGGCAGTGACTTACTCTAGCCAAGGATGACCTTGAAAACCATGGTGGTAGTCCTGCTTCAGTCTTCTATCAGTTTCCTTTCTAAATTTGCATAGAAGTAGAATTTCATGTGCTTTCTCCTTCCTTGCAGTAGAAAAAATTCTGACTTGTACTTACTTTCCCTTCTTTCATATATAGGGCACTTGCAGATGAATGCAAGCCCTGTTATTTCATTGGACTTTCCCACACATACATACCCACCCACCTGATGTAGTATTCCCCCCATAAACAGACACCTGCTTAAAGTTTCTTTAGTATCTTGGTCCCAATAATTGTTGTCTGATGCAAACTCAAAGATGGCTATTTTCAGAGCTGTATTTTGCTGCACTGGTCATGCAAAGATTTTTACCTATTCCGTATTACCCTCCTGGGGCTATGGGGAGGGGCTAAATCCAGCCTTCTGAGCTGGAATTTTGTCACTGTGGTGACTGCAAATTCTATTCTTAGCGCAGCACAAAGTGCTGGATCTGCATGTGCCAGTGAGGTGGAGGCTGTCCCTTCTGGTGCCACTGTAGGGCCAGATAGGCACTAAGGAAAGAGGGGATTGGGAACTGGAAAATTCAGTCATATCCCCCACCCAGGAAAGAATTCCCATAAGGAATGAGGGCGGGAAAGAATGCAAGTCATTGTCAGAAACCGATGTGCAGCTCCATGCAGTAGAAAGCTTGTAGCAGCAGAATCCATGGCTGCCACTAGCTCCTGTGGCACACCTAGGCCACTCCCTAGCCCCTTCCTCATCTGTCTCAGCAGCAGTGCAAAGCTTACACATGGGAACATCCAGGTTTAGTGTTCCCTTGAGACACAAAAGCTGAAGTTCACACAGGAGTCCCTTCACTGTTTTTGAGGTTTATTTTGTAGCATTATTGCATATATATTCATAGCTGACTCTTTTCTGTTTTTTTGCCAGGTTTGAATGGGGATGTGAATGTTAATGGCTTATCTACTGTATCTCACACTACTACTTCAGGGATTTTGAACTCTGCTCCCCACTCCTCCAGCACCTCACACCTCCAGCACCCTAACGTGGCCTACGACTGTCTTTGGAACTACTCACAGTACCCACCTGCCAATCCCGGCAACAACCTCAAGGACCCACCCCTTCTTTCTCAGTTCCCTGGGGGACAATACCCGCTCAACGGTATCCTTGGGGGCAGCCGACAACCTTCATCCCCAAGTCACAACACTAATCTTCGAGCTGGGAGCCAAGAGTTCTGGGCCAATGGTACCCAGAGTCCCATGGGGCTTAACTTCGATTCACAGGAGCTGTATGATTCCTTTCCTGACCAGAATTTTGAGGTGATGCCCAATGGACCTCCAAGTTTTTTCACCTCCCCACAGACTTCTCCAATGTTGGGATCTAGTATCCAGACCTTTGCACCTTCCCAGGATGTAGGCAATGGGATCCATCCTGATGAGGCAGCAGAAAAGGAGCTGACTTCAGTTGTGGAAGAAAATGGCACAGGCTTGGTAGGCAGCCTGGAACTGGAGGAAGAGCAGCCAGGTATAACTGGGTCTGTGAGCTGGGTGGGTGTGGAGAGAGAAAAGTGGGGTCATGGGGGGCAGTGGCCTTTTGGGGTTGGAGGAAAACTTGTCTTTCCAGCTCTCTGCAGTAGAGACTGATTTGCATGTTGGTGATTAGCAGAGCCAAGTGGCTGGTGTTTTTGTGGCAGCAGCACCAGTTCAAGAGTGGGAGTGCAAATTATTTCAAGCTCTTGCAGAGCTGCTGCCCAAGAGAGGGCAGGTGGGCGATGGGCAAGCCTGAAACAGCCCAAACACATGCTGCATCAAGAATGGCTTTTTGGGGAGCTGGAGCTCAGTGGTTAAGAGCACTGACTTCTCTTCAGAGGACCTGGGTTCAATTCCCAGCACCCACATGGTGGCTCACATCTATCTGTAGCTCTAGTTCTAGGGGACCTGATACCCTCACACAGATATACATACAAGTAAAACACCAATACTCACACAAAATAAAAATAAATAAATTTTAAAAAGAAAAGAATGACTTCTTGGCCTGGGAATGTCTCTCAGTGGCTAGTGTGCTTGTGTAGCGTGCATGAATGGGTTTTATCTACCTCCAGCCCTGCAAACATCATACATGCTGGCACATGCCTATAATCTCAGCCCTTGAGAGTGGAGGCAGGAGGAGGAGTTGTTCAAGGTCAGCCTGGGACACAGAAATGAGGTAGGGTGGGGTAGGGGCTTCTAAAGCAGATGAGTGGTGAGCACTGAAACCATGAGGCTATTTTAACTGTGGCAGGATTAGGTACTGCTGAAGTGGCTCAGTTCTAGTAGTAACTGACTTACTAAGGTGAGGACACAATAGGTAGAGTGCACCATTGCTTGTCTGTTCAGCTCCCTTTCTTTTCTTTTTGTTAATATTTATGTGTGGCAACCTATTTTGTTTCCCTAAAAATAGATGAAATATTAGTTTGTATTTGTAGTTCATATTCACTGCAAGGGTGACTGCCCTATAAAAAAGTCAAAGAATATTTTCTCTGTTCCACTTGTTGGAAAAAATAGCTGAATATGTGGTAGGGTTCTTGTCTCAGCCTTGCTGTCCATTTTCCCCTTTGCCTGATGTAAGATTGGTTTTAGCAGTATGTCTCTACTCATTAGATACTGGATAGGGTCTAAACCAGTTCCTGGTTTAGAACTGGCAATAAATGTTGATTAAAGTTAGAGTTTACTAAGAGGATGTTTTAACACAGATTTTAGCACTGGTGTGGCTGGGGAAGGGGATCCTCGCAAAGAACAGTGCACACCATGTGCCTGTGTACACTTTCCTGAAAGAGTTGCTTGAACATTTTTATGTGCATTGGTGTTTTACCTGCATATATGTTTGTGTAAGGGTGTTGAATCCCCTGGGACTAGAGTTACAGACAGTTGTGAGCTGCCTTGTGAGTGCTGGGTATTGAACCTGGGTCCTCTAGAAGAGCAGCCAGTGCTCTTACCTGATGAGCCATCTCTCCAGCCCCACCTGAACACATTTTTATAACCAGCTAATACAGCTAAATTGAAGGTACAAATTTTGACTTTTGATCTCTCCTGGGATTACCTAGAATTAAAGATGTGTGGCTACAATGGTTCTGTCTCCTCTGTGGAGTCTTTACACCAAGAAGTCTCTGTCCTGGTTCCTGATCCCACGGTGAGCTGTTTAGATGATCCTTCGCATCTTCCTGATCAACTGGAAGACACTCCAATCCTCAGTGAAGATTCCCTTGAGCCCTTTGACTCGCTGGCACCAGGTGGGCTTTAGAGGGTGTGCCTCTTTACTGCTTACCTGAGCAGAAGGTGACTAACCTGTTACCTGGACAAGTTAGAAACCGAAGGAAAGTTTTAGGGAATCTGGGGTGTTGACTTGTGGATAAAACTTTAGTAAACCATAGTTTTACTGCTGGCTGAGCCGGCTTTACTCAGATGCATTGGTTCATTTCCCAGGCTCTTTCTGTCTTCCAGTTGGCCAAGAGCCCTTGGCTGCAGTAATTCATTGAATAGGCTGTAACTGCCACACAGTTCGGCTATTTGGGTTCTAACTAACTAGAAAGGAAACATTTGCCAATTAAATATAAAAACAAGGCCAATTTTATGATAAATGCTAGATTTCTGCAAGGATCTATGGATAGATACAAAGTCTGTATCTTTGCCTTCATTTTCACAGTCTTCTGTCCGCTACTTTTAATGCTAAATGGGGTTGCTGAGGTAGGAGGGCCTGACTTTGATGCCATCCACGAAGTACATAACAAGTTTCAA
This sequence comes from Ondatra zibethicus, assembly GCA_004026605.1. Lineage (NCBI taxonomy): Eukaryota > Metazoa > Chordata > Mammalia > Rodentia > Cricetidae > Ondatra > Ondatra zibethicus. Next base: position 37,658 of record PVIU01009781.1, on the reverse strand, counting down.
GTCAGCTCTGAGCTAGAGTTGAGACCCTTCCTTATTTCCTCCCTGCTTCCCCAGTTCAGACCCTAGAAACTAGAGTTGGGTATTGCTTTGGCTAGTATTTCCTAAGGAAATCTGGCTTGTTAATTTTTTTCGCCCCCATATGCAGAGCCAGTGAGTGGAGGACTTTATGGGATAGATGACACAGCATTGATGGGTGCAGAAGACAAGCTGCCTCTGGAGCACAGCCCTGTGATCTCTGCTCTCGACTGCCCTTCTCTCAGTAATGCTGCTGCCTTCAGTCTCCTCGCAGACGACAGCCAAACAGCAGCCTCTCTCTTTGTCAGCCCCACCTCTCCACCTGTCTTAGGGGAGTCTGTCTTACAAGGTAAGTGAGGAGAGGTAGGAGAAATAAAAGTCCTCCCTTGCAAAACAGTGCATGTGTTCCATAGCTAAGCCCTTAACATGGGAAGTATGTACCGGTGTTGTGCTGACAGACTATGAGATGCTGTCTAGTGGGAATAAAAAAGTATCCATTGTACTTTGACATCTGCCCTCTGTGGAAAACTTGAGGGACTTGGGAGTTATCAAAGAAAATATGGCCAGAGGCCTTTCTATCTTCAGGAGAAGCTGTTTCTCTCTGCAGTGGTGACCATGACCAGTTTTACCCTTTAACTTCAAAGATGTTTGGGGTAGGGAAAGAGCCAGCACTGTTTTGGTTTTGTTTTTGTTTTTTGAGGCAGGGTTTAGCTGTAGTTTTAGAGCCTGTCTTGGAACTAGCTCTTGTAGACCAGGCTGGCCTTGAACTCAGAGATCTGCCTGCCTCTGCCTCCTGAGTGCTGGATTAAAGACGTGCGCCACCATCGCCCGGCTAGCTCTGCTTTTTAAAATTATTTTTATGTGTATGAGTGTTCCTGTATGTGTATCTATGCACTGTTTGTGTAGTGCCCGTGGTGGCCAGAAGAGGGTTTCAAACCTCTTGGGATTGGAGGTACAGAAGGGTAACACCATGTGAGTGCTAGAATCAAACTGTGGCCTTCTGGAAGGGCAGCCAGTGAACCATAGCTCCAGTCCCTAGAGCTACTGTTCTTTTTTCACTAACAGCCTTTAAGATAACTGTGTTTACCGTAGTATAGGTTTGATTGAATAAACTCTTTTACCATTTTGTTTTACTGACATTATCCTTTGGATTTTAGATAACAGCTTTGACCTGAATAATGGCAGTGACTCTGAACAGGAAGAAATGGGGCCTGAGTCTTCAGACTTCCCGCATCCCCTGACTGAGCCAGCCCCTGACCAGCCACCTACTGTTGAGCTACATCCAGCAGCCTCCCCAGCAGCCTCCTTGACAGCATCTCCAGCAGCCTCTCCGACAGCCTCCTTACTTGTCCCTCCTACGATCTTCCCAGCAGTGTCTCCAGCTCCTTCCCCTGCCCTCCCAGCAGCCTCTTTAGAAGCCTCTTTGACAGCTCCAGTGACCTCTCCTCAAGCTTGCCCTGTTCCTACTCCAGTACCCACCTTCCAGACAGTTCCCCAAGCAAGTGAAGACAACAGCAGCATTCCAGAAGCTTCTGCTGGTTTAGAAGAGACCACTGGAGAAGCTGTCACAGTTTCTGGTAGTGGTAAGTATCCAGATTCGCTTTTGTCCTTGAGTGGTTTCTACAATTTTTTTTTTCTTTCTGAGACAGGGTTTCTCTTTAGCATTGGAGCCTGTCCTGAACTAGCTCTTGTAGACCAGGCTGGCCTTGAACTCACAGAGATCTGCCTACCTCTGCCTCCTGATTGCTGGGATTGAAGGCGCCACCACCACCTGGCCTGTACAAAAGTTTTATGTCACATGCTGCATCTATCCCTCCTATTAACCTGTAATTTAATTTAATTTTCAGCACTCGGGAGGCAGAGACAGGCAGATATCTGTGAGTTCAAGGCCAGCCTGGTCTACAAGAGCTAGTTCCAGGACAGACTCCAAAACTACAGAGAAACCTCTGTCTTCAAAAACCGAAAAAAAAAAAATTTTTTTTTTTTTTTTTTGTTTGCTTGAGACAGAATCTTATTATGTAGCTTTGGCTGGCCTTTATGTAGACTAAGCTGGCCTCCAGTTCACAGAGCTCTGCATGCTTCTGCCTCGCAAGTGCTGTGCCACCAGCTCAGCTCTATTCTGTAAGTTTGCTTGACCTTTAACTCTGGTCTTATCTCAAGGTGATGTACTGAAGAGACGCATTGCTACCCCAGAAGAAGTTCGTCTTCCCCTCCAGCATGGGTAAGTGCTCTAGATTGCTGCATGCATCAGGATTGCTGCATGCAGCCTAGGAATGACTCTTAGATGTGGGAGAGTTGGGAATAGAGTACAGGACAGTGAGGAGGGTGTAGAATCCCTGCAGTTGAAGTCGCAGGCTGTTGTGAAACCACCGGTGTGGGTGTTGAATCTTCTGGCATAGCAGTGGGTGTGCTTAACTGCTGGACTGTTGCTCTAGACCAATTTCCTCTTTCTTATTTCTTTCTTTGGGGGATTTTGGAGACAGGGTTTCTCTGTGTGACCCTAGCTGTCCCGGAACTCACTCTGTAGACCAGGCTGCCCTCGAACTCACAGAGATCTAACTCCCGAGTGCTGGGATTAAAGCCACCTTCTGGCTACAATTTTCCCTTTCTTAGGGTCTGTCTTCCCTCATAAATTCTTTACTCATCTGCTGGTTACTTGGTGTTGATCAAAGATCCCTTTTCCATACTAAGGCTCAAGTATCCAGAGTAGCTAGACAAAACTGTTTTCAAAGAGAGGGATAGCAATATGGAAGAGAGACTTTCTACCAGTGAATTGGGTGGTTTTGTAATGTAATAGTTTCTGTTTTATTGCTCTCTGCAGAGCTAAGCTCTGGAACAATAACTATGTAATGACCAAACCAGTTATCATCGAAGACCTTCTAGAAATAACTGTCTTCCTAATTTCACCACAAACACTCTGGTCTACTGGTTGTCACCAAGTGTTAGTACTAATGCAACATTGGCGATGAGGATAAGGCTGGCTGTCGTAATCTACTACTCAGATCATAGCTACTGACTAAACCTGCCCTACTTAGGTCATGGCGTCAGCTTCCAGTTTACTCTTACGCTTTCCTCTGCACCTGAGCCAGGGCTATTAGGAGTTTCTAGCTGCTCGTTTCAGTAGCTTCATAAAAGGAGGGGTGGAGATCTTTGTGCATAGCTGCCATTTGGTGTATTGTTTTCTTCCTGAAGTATTTGCTCAAGCAGTGTGAGCCTATTTGTCAATAGGCTCCTGGTGCTGTGCGGTTTCTGTATGCAGGACTGTCTGTAGGTCGATGTGTGTGCAGGGCTAGTGAGACAGATGTAGGGGTATCTGCTCAGTGGGCTTGGCTCCTGGGTGGCATGGGAGTGGGTAGGGGTGTGACCTGGTGGCAGGGCCCATGTGCTTCTCTGGCAGGTGGCGGAGAGAAGTACGCATCAAGAAGGGCTGCCATCGGTGGCAGGGGGAGACTTGGTATTATGGCCCCTGTGGGAAGAGAATGAAACAGTTTCCAGAAGTTATCAAGGTAACAGCATTTGTAGCTTTTAAAGGACTTTTTCTAGAGTCATCTGTTCTGGGACCTATTCTGGTTGTGTTATAGCCGACATGGTAGGGCTATGGCTTTACTAATGTCACTTCTCCTCTCAGTACCTGAGCCGAAATGTGGTCCAAAGTGTCCGCCGTGAGCACTTCAGCTTCAGCCCCCGCATGCCTGTTGGAGATTTCTTTGAAGAAAGAGACACACCAGAGGTGCTGGCCCAAGGGTTAATAGTTGGGAAACAAATTATAGCTTCTTTTCGTGTAATTTGGCAGCTCAAGGAGTCTGGGGTAGTTTAGAGGGCTTAGCAGCCTGCACTGATTGTCTCCTTACAACACCAGTGTCCTTGTTCCTGTAGGGCTTACAGTGGGTCCAGTTATCCGCAGAGGAGATTCCTTCCAGAATTCAAGCAATTACTGGCAAACGAGGCCGACCTCGAAATAATGAGAAGGCCAAGAACAAGGAAGTTCCAAAAGTGAAGCGGGGCCGAGGTCGACCACCGAAGGTCAAAATCCCTGAGCTATTGAATAAAACAGACAACCGACTTCCAAAGAAACTGGAAACCCAAGGTACAGTGTTACTTGTAGCTCAGGTATTCTGCTCCCTCCACAAGGTATTTAAAATGTTGCTGAATTGCAATTGGTACCTGGGTTTCCCAAGAGGGACTGACACCTGGAAAGATGAATCTAAATTTGTTCTGCCCTTAGAAGGTATGATTGGAATCCTAGCATTTGCTACACTTTTTGCAGGCAATTTTTTTTGAGCCTACTATTACTAGTAAAGCCTTGGGCTGTCCCCAGATACAGTAATGCCAACGGAGAAGAGTTCCATTCTTTTCCTGTCCATCTTCCAGCTCCTTGCTTATACTAATTGCATTCATACATTTGCCATAGTTTTTGTTGTAGGGGCTCCTGTTCATACCTGAATCCAAAAGATAATTGACATACTATTTTAGTCAGATGGACAAATGGGAAAATGTCTGTGATGTTTTCGTTTGCGGGGGGGGGGGGGTTGTTTTGAGACAGTGTAACCCTCACTGTCCTGGAACTTGGGCTATGGACCAGACTGTCCTTGAACTCATAGAAATCCGCCTGCCTCTGCCTCCCCTGTGCTGCGATTAAAGGCATCTGCCACCACCACCCAGTGAAAATGTCTAATTTTCTAAGTAAGCATTGCATTTATCTAAGTAAGCATTACATGTACAGTGTGCAGAAGATAAAATAGTCTTGTTAATTCCATTCACAGTTCCAGCTCTGCTATCGTCTATATCTTTTTCCCCATGCTAGGGGCCAATCCTAGGACTTTGCTCTTGTCTAGCAAGTACTGTACCAGAGTTAAAACCCCAAACTCTGTGTATTTCCCATGTTTTACACATAGGCATTACATGTGTGCCTCGGAAGAAGGTGTCAGATCCCCTAGAAATAGAATTGTAGATCGTTGTAAGCGGTCATGAGTGCTGGGAACTGAACCCAGGTCCTGTGCAAAAGCAGTGAGAACTCTTAACCACTGAGCATCTCTCCAGCCCCATATTTCACTTTAATAAAAGCTTTAAGTGACTTATTTGGCCATGATACTGTAGAAGATTGCCATAAAAATGTGTGATGTTTCTGTACCACAAAGAAAAGAATAGGTACTGTTGTGTCAGAATATCAATTAGATATTGGATCTTTCAGTGGAGTGAGCTGTAGAAGCTGAATGTGAGCACTGGCTTTGACAGTGTTGAGCTGTTATCCTTCTCTTTCTTGTACACACTGGGTTGCCAGTGTTACAAATCAATACCCTCTTTCCTGACAGTTTAGATTCCTGTTTCTTTTCTCAGCTCTCTTTCACTAAAATCAGGCCATGTGCATCAGTCTGAGCATTGCTACCCTTGCTCCATAGCCTGGGAAAGAGACAGATCATAAAGGCACTCTGCAGTTGTAGCCTCTTCCATCAGTTGGACCACTTCCAAAGCAGTTCAGTTGGAGTCAGCCTGTGGCTTCTGGGCTGCTGATGCTGTTTGAGCGCTTTGTACAACTACCTGAGCAGATGCCTCTCTGACCCCTATCTATTGAATGTTTTATTATGTCTACTCAAAAAGCAAGCCAAAAGCAAAACAAAATAAAACTTGATCATGAAGCTGCATGAAAAGCCAGCTTTGTAATAGGCATGTGCTGCCATAGATGCCAAGCATGTTTTTCTATCTCACCTCTTTCCTGTTTCCTTCCTGCCTTCATAGAACCACTGAATGAGGAGGATAAAGCAAAGATGAGTAAAAGCAAAAAGAAGATGAGGCAGAAGGTACAGCGGGGAGAGAGTCAGACTGCGGTCCAAGGGCAGGTGAGGAGAGACAACAGTGAACTAACTTTCTATAACCAGCTTCTTATTTTCTTCCATCCCCATTTCCCACCCTCAATAGAGCAGCACACATTCATTAAATGAAATTTCTTGGGCTTGATTTAGAGAAGTGGGCTTGTTCAAGAAAAATAGGGTATCTCTAGAGTGAGAGAATTGATCCATTGCCAATCCCTCATCATCCCATCTCTCACCTCTCCTCCCCAGCACCCTTTTCTGTTTTTGAATCCTAGCCCAAGCAGAGGTGCTTTCAGAGTTTGAGGAGAAATGACTTCCCTTATGGTTTACAGGCCAGAAACAAGAGGAAACAAGATACCAAGAACTTAAAGCAGAAGGACACTAAGAAGAAACTCAAGGTATATATGAATATATGGCCCAAGGTTAATTTATTTTTTTAGGGTGCATTGTACATGCTAGACAGATATACTGCTAAATTCCTGTCTCTCAAGTCTGATTTTGAAGCTACCACAGACATTTTCCAAATAGTGTCATGGATATATTTTGTTTGGACTTTTGTTTGGGAGGGACTAATATCAGGCCTGGTGAGACAGGTATCTATGACTTTTGTTCCTCTCTCCTGGGTGGGTAGGCTGAGAAAGAAAAGATGAAGACAAAGCAGGAAAGACTGAAGGACAAAGTAAAGAGGGAAAAGAAAGAAAAGGTGAAAGTGAAGGTAAAGGAAGAGGTGGCCAAAGCCAAACCAGCCTGTAAAGCAGAAAAGACCCTTGCCACACAGAGGCGTCTGGAGGAACGGCAGAGGCAACAGGTTATCTTGGAGGAGATGAAGAAGCCCACAGAGGATATGTGTCTGCCTGATCACCAGGTATTAGGGGTCATGGATGGGCCAGTTCTGAGGACACTTCTTTTAACAGAAGGACCTCTGAGTACCCAGATAAGTGCCTGTTGGTAATCTAACAGAATGCTGTCTCACTTCTTCCAGCCCCTGCCTGACTTCGCACGCATCCCTGGTTTGACATTGTCCAGTAGGGCTTTCTCAGACTGCTTGACCATCATGGAGTTCCTGCACAGTTTTGGCAAAGTGTTAGGCTTTGACCTTACCAAAGATGTTCCTAGTCTGGGAGTCCTGCAGGAGGGTCTCTTGTGTCAAGGTGACAGCCTGGGCAAAGTGCAAGACCTGCTGGTGCGGCTGCTGAAGGCTGCACTCCATGACCCTGGTCTGCCCTCCCACTGTCAGGTGAGCTTTCTTGGACCTCACTTAGCTTTGCTTTCTCTGAGAACATTTAACAGTCGCCCCTCCCCCAGCCCAGAGCAATGGGGATGTGGCTCCTTCCTGTTTCTGGTTGTGCTGTTTTCTTTGCAGTGCTTCATTTGTTCTTTTCTCTGTGTTTCTTTGCGGCTTTCTGTTGTAGTCTTTCACCTTTTCTCTAGTAACTATTTTCCATAATCGTCCTTATTTTATTTTCCGTGGATAGGGATGTTTTGCCTGCCTTTCTGTGTACCTGCTGTCCACATGTGTGTCCGGTTCCCACAAGGACCAGAAGAGGGTGTTGTCTCCTGTAACTGGAGTTACTATTGTGAGCCACCATGTGAGCTCTGGGAACTGAACCCAGGTTCTCTGGAAAAGCAGCCAGTGCTCTTAACTGCTGGGCCATCTCTCCAGCCCCATGTCCTGGCAGTTTTCATTGTTTTTCTCTTTTTTCACAAAAATTTCTTTTAGCTGTGTGTATGATGCACACCTGGGAGGCAGAGGCAGACAGGCCTCCTTGAGCCTGCTCTGCATAACAGGCTCTAGGCCGGCCAGGATTACATTTTTTTAAAGATTTATTTTTATGTGAATAAGTGTTTGACTGCATGTATGTATGTGTATCCAGTGTGCCTGCTGCCCCCAGAGACCTGAAGATAGGATTGAGTCCCATGTAATTGGATTATGAGTGGTTGTGAACCCTGTGTCCTTTCAAGAGCAATAGCCATCTCTCCAACTGTAAATTATTTAAATTTGCATTTAGGGTGTGTATGTGCACGTGTGTATGTCTGTGGTCAGAGGACAACTTACGGGGAGTCAGTTCTCCTTCCACCGCGTGCATGCTAGGAATTGAACTCGGTTTATCGGACTTAGCGGCAAGTTGTCCTCCGAGCCATCTCATTGACCTCGTTCATTTTTTTTCTCTTAGAGTGTTATCTTAACCCTGTAGTTCTCTCCCAGGTTCACCCAGCTTGAGTTGTCCTGTTGCCCTTCTCATTCCCATTATGCTTTCTTCCAAATAGTCCCTAAAGATCTTGGGGGAGAAGGTGTCCGAGATCCCACTGACCAGAGACAATGTGTCTGAGATACTACGCTGCTTCCTCATGGCATATAGAGTGGAGCCAGCCTTCTGTGACAGTCTGCGCACCCAGCCTTTTCAGGCTCAGCCACCCCAACAGAAGGCTGCTATCCTAGCCTTCCTTGTACATGAGCTCAATGGCTCCACCATCATCATCAAGTGAGGAGCTTGGGTGGTAATAGTTAATCCTGTACCTTGTGTAGGAGTGGGTGGGGGAGGGGCTTGGCGCTCCAGACGTTCCAGGGTAATATGTCCATTGCTCTTCTCTGAGGATGCTGGAATGACTTGAGATAGAATCTCAGACCCTTTCCTGGGAGAATGTAAGCCTTCCATTGTCATTCCTGCAGTCTGTGTACAGACAGAAGTCCCTGTTGTAATGCTTTATCTTTCTTTTCTTTTTGCTGCCACGTCTCCCTCAAAAATCATCTGCTATTGCTCTGCAGTGAGATTGACAAGACTCTGGAGAATATGTCTAGCTACAGGAAAAACAAATGGATTGTTGAAGGCCGACTCCGGAGGTAGGGACAGGACAGAGTGGAGCCCAGAGAGAGAGTGAGACATAGCCAGGATGTTGTCTGGATGTGATGCCCTTCTTTGGTTGGCACCTTGCCAGGGTTCTCAAAAATGTACAGTTAAGGTCTTTCTTTTTTGGCATTATGTTCTTCACCATAGTTTCCCCTAATCTCTGTATTTCAAGACTGAAAACTGCTCTGGCCAAACGAACTGGGCGGCCTGAGGTTATGACAGAACGGCCAGAAGAAGGCCTGGGACGAAGGCGCAGTTCTCGGATCATGGAAGAAACCAGTGGCATAGAAGAGGAGGAAGAGGAGGAAACTATAGTCCATGGCCGCAGAGCTCGAAGAGATGGAGAGGTACTGACCCAACAAAAGGAAGGTGGGGGTTAGAAAGTATTCCATCTTGGATCTGGTAACCTCCCTACTCTCAATGTCTGTTTGCTTCTGCCCAGATTGACATTGCAGCATCCAGCATTCCAGAGTTAGAGCGCCAGATAGAAAAACTCAGTAAGGTATTGTGTTTTTAATCTCCCAAAAGTTGGAAATTGAGTTGGGCAAGAACTGTTCCCTTGTTTAGAATTTGTCTATTATATAGGGAAGTTAATAAGCCTCATTTCTCTCCCGGATATTAAAATTTTTCATGCCATTCTGGAAATGTTTTTATTAATCTTTTTCTAATTCCTACCCAGCGTCAGCTCTTCTTTAGAAAAAAGCTGCTTCACTCATCCCAGATGCTTCGAGCAGTCTCTTTGGGTCAGGACCGCTATAGACGCCACTACTGGGTATTGCCCTGTCTGGCTGGTATCTTTGTAGAAGGATCAGAGGAGACCATAGGTAGGTGTATCTGTGGACACTTGAATTCTGAGTTCTAGTAAAAGTAAATGCTTTTCTTTTCTTCTACCCAGTACTCCTGAGCTTTAGTTTTCTGATGCAGTGGAGTTTATTAAGAGCACAGGATCTAGGGTAAAACTGCTTGCCAGATGTATGCTTCAGTTTCTTCATTTGTAAACTGTATACTTCATAAGACAACTGAGAATTAGCGCTGAAGACAGGGCACAGTGGATAAGAGCATGCACTGTTCTTTCAGAGGACCTGAAACCCATGTCACATGATTCACAACCTACATGTAACTTCAAGGAATACATAAATATTCATCATTAAAGTTTTTCAATGACTACCAAGAATTAAAATGGGTAAGCCAGGCGTAATGGCACACGCCTTTAATCCCAGCACTCAGGAAGCAGGTGGATCTCTGAGTTCGAGGCCAACCTGGTCTACAGAGTTGAGTTCTAGGACAGCCTGAACTTTTACACAGAGAAACCCTGTCTCAAATAACTGAAAAGAAAAAAGAAATTCTTACTGGGAGGCAAGGGCCAGTCAATCTCTTGAGTCTACATAGTGAGTTCAAGGCCTGCAAGGGCTACATAGAGAGATTCTGTCTTAAAAACAAGATTTCTTCCTCAGTTTACTTTGTTCTTTGACATAAGCTGTTAGCCAGTAGAATCTTAAATAGATTTTAAAAAGCAAGTATGTTCTGTGTTTAGAGTCTCATTCTTTCCCAGTATACATGTATATATATGTACATACAGCTGTACGCCTTAAGCTCTTTTTTCTCATTATAGTTACTGAAGATGGAATAAAGCAGGAAGCTGAGTACTTGACAGAAGCAGTCACTTCGACACCCTGTTCTGCCCCAGTCTCTGTAAAGAGAGAGTTAACTGGCTCCAACCCCTCTGCTTCTCCTGCCCGCGCCCGAGGCCGACCTCGAAAATCTAAGCCTGGGTCTATGCAGCCTAAGCACCCTAAGTCCACTATTGGAGAACATGATTCAGAACAATCCCAGACTCAAGTTCAGCCAGAATCTCAGCTTCATCCTCAGTCCCAGCCCCCACCAAATAATGGGTTCCTAGAGCCAGAAGGCTCCCCTCTATCTCTGGGTCAGAGCCAGCATGACCTTAGCCAGTCTGCCTTCCTGTCTTGGCTGAGCCAGACTCAGAGCCACAATTCTCTATTGAGCAGCTCAGTCCTCACGCCTGATAGCAGCCCAGGGAAATTAGACCCCGGTCCATCCCAGTCCTTGGAGGAACCCGAGCCTGAGGAGGCAGAATCCTGCCCTGCTCCTCAAGGACCCTGGTTTAACTTCTCAGCCCATATACCCTGTGATGCTGCCCCTACACCACCCCCTGCACTTTCTGAGGACCAGCCTACTCCCTCCCTCCATTTGCCTGCTGCCTCTAAGCCAGTAAGTAGCCAGAGCAGTCTGCTTTATCTCACCCAGAACTCCCATGTCTGGCTGTGAGACTATAACCTGAACTTAGGAAACCTGTAGACATAAAGGATCTTCACGGTTCCTTATTTACAGATGATTACTTCCGGTGCTGCCAATCCCTGTTCTCCAGGGCAGTTCTCTTCCACCCACTTGCCTGGAAGGGGCTCTAAGAGGCCATCAGGAGACTCTGAAGAAATGCCACAGAGTCCCACAGGGCTGGGACAACCAAAACGAAGAGGGAGACCTCCTAGCAAGTTCTTCAAGCAGGTGGAGCAGCGTTACTTAAGCCAGCTGACAGCCCAGCCTATCCCTCCTGGTGAGCAAGCTTGGCTAGGATGGGGTAAGCATGGAGGTAATAGCAGTTTCCATTGTGGGCAGTGCAACTCGTGTGGTTTCCACCCCCTGCCCATATACATAACCCTCTGTACACAGAGATGTGCTCTGGCTGGTGGTGGATCCGAGATCCTGAGACACTGGACGTCATGCTCAAGGCACTGCATCCCCGAGGCATCAGGGAGAAGGCGCTACACAAACATCTTAGCAAGCACAAGGACTTCTTGCAGGAAGTTTGCTTACAGCCCTTAACTGGTAAATACAAGGCCTTGACCTAGCCTGAACTGGAGTAGCTGCTGTGCACAGGAGCTTGATAGCCCACTCCTCTGCTTTATCTCTCTCTTCCCAGATCCCATCTTTGAACCTTGTCAGCTGCCTGCCTTGGAAGAAGGAATTATGAGCTGGTCCCCCAAAGAGAAGACTTACGAGACAGACCTGACTGTGCTTCAGTGGGTAGAGGAGCTAGAGCAGCGTGTTGTCCTGTCTGATCTACAGATTCGGGTACACTGGGGTTGGCACTCCAACTGGGGTTGGAGCTGTTTAGGGGAGGGTTTTGGTTTTGTTTGTTTAACTTTTTGTTTTTTGTGTTGTGGATGTTTTGCTTGCATGTACGTCTGTATAGTGCGTGTGTGGTGCCCTCAGACCAGAGTGTCATAGCCTCTGGAACTGGGCCTTACAGATAGTTCTGAGCCCTGTGTAGTGGGTGCTGGGAATTGAACCTGGGTACCCTGGAAAAGCAGCCTGCACTCTTAACTGCTGTGACCTCTCTCCAGCCCTAGGTTCTGGTTTTTGAAACAAGGTCTCTGTAGTTCAGACTGGCCTGGGATTCAAGGCATTCTTCTGCCTTGGCCATTGAGGTGCTGAGATTGCCAAGATTGAGCCATTACATCTAGCTGCGGGGAGGGTGTCAGGAAGAGCCCTTGAATGACCTACCATGATATGAAGTGTTTCCCTTTACAATGTATTTTATTCCTCTTTCCCACTGGAAGGGCTGGACATGCCCTAGCCCAGATTCTATCCGAGAAGACTTGGCCTACTGCGAGCATCTCCCTGACTGTCAGGAGGACATCCCCTGGAGAGGACGGGGCAGGGAAGGGGCAGTACCTCAGCGGCAAAACACCAACCCTCTGGACCTTGCTGTGATGCGACTGGCTGCTCTGGAACAGAATGTAGAGCGGCGTTACTTGCGGGAGCCCCTCTGGGCAGCCCATGAGGTGGTAGTGGAGAAGGCCCTGCTGAGCACACCCAACGGCGCCCCAGATGGCACCACTACTGAGATGTGAGTGACTCCTGCTGCCTGTCTCTTAGCCTGGGAGAACAGAAGTCGTCTTGTTCCTCATCCTAGATTTCCCCCACCCAGATCATATGAGATTACCCCTCGTGTTCGGGTCTGGCGGCAGACGCTTGAGAGGTGCCGTAGTGCAGCCCAGGTGTGCTTGTGCATGGGCCAGCTAGAACGCTCCATCGCATGGGAGAAGTCTGTCAACAAAGTGGTAAGAGTCTGAAGATGCCTGGAAAACACTAGAGACAGCTGGCTTGGTAAGAGTGGGGTCGGCAATAGGCAGAGGGTTAAGGATTCACTCTACTTCCTCACAACTTTGGTCTAGACCTGCCTAGTCTGCCGGAAGGGTGACAATGATGAGTTCCTCCTGCTTTGTGATGGGTGTGACCGTGGCTGCCACATTTATTGTCATCGGCCCAAGATGGAAGCTGTCCCAGAAGGAGACTGGTTCTGTACTGTCTGTTTGGCACAGGTAAGGTTCAACTGTTTGATTGATTCCCATTCTTAAACAAGAGGCAGAGTAGTCAGAGATTTTTTTTTTTTTTTTTAAACCACCAGCCCCACAGATAATCCCCTACCCTCAGGCTACCCTGGAATGGGCGTCTGACAACATGTTTGGGTTGAGTCCTTCCTTCTTTGAAGAAGTCATTTCCATTCTTTAGCCCCAGTCATTTCCTCTATAAAATAGTAATAACTCAATTCCGTTTACTGCCCCTCCCATTGATTACCTGAGTGAATTCACATGCTGGCTTATGTGTGAGCATCTGAAGCCACAGTCACTCCTAGGCAGGATTCTGAGGAACAGGAGCACACTGCTGTTCTTACTGTTTACACCTATCCTCAGCAGGTAGAGGAAGAATTCTCTCAGAGGCCTGGTTTTCCAAAACGAGGCCAGAAGCGGAAAAGTAGTTTCCCACTGAACTTACCAGAGGGTGACAGTCGCCGATGCCGGATGCTGTCAAGAAGCCGAGAAAGCCCAGCAATGTCTCGGTGCCCAGAAGATGAACTGTCTCCCTCCAAGAGACGGAGGCTTTCAATGAGAAGCCACCACAGCGATCTCACATTTTGCGAGTGAGTTAGTGAATTATAGGGATAGCTGGCTCTGTTCCAGAAGGGCTGGGAGGAGTCAGAGTGTGCTTCTTATACTAACAGGATCATCCTGATGGAGATGGAGTCCCACGACGCAGCCTGGCCTTTCCTGGAGCCCGTGAACCCTCGGTTGGTGAGTGGGTACCGGCGCGTCATCAAGAACCCTATGGATTTTTCCACCATGCGAGAACGGCTGCTCCGAGGAGGGTAAGAAGATATTGCTCTCTCTCTCTCTCTCTCTCTCGCTCTCTCTCTCTCTCGTTCTCTCTTTTTCTCAGCTCTTAACAGTTCACAAACCCATTTTCCCCTTGGCCCAGGTATACTAGCTCAGAGGAGTTTGCAGCCGACGCCCTTCTGGTTTTTGACAACTGCCAGACCTTCAACGAGGATGACTCTGAAGTGGGCAAGGCTGGGCACATCATGCGCCGCTTCTTCGAGAGCCGCTGGGAGGAATTTTATCAGGGAAAACAGGCCAATCTGTGAGGCAAGGAAGGTGGGGGCCACCTTGTGGTGTGTTTTCCAACCTTCCTAACAAGAACCTGCCATTCTCACCTGCTGATGGCTGCCCTGGGTGGACTCATCAGACAGTGCTGATGTTTGCCTCTGCCCTTGGCAGCACCACATCCTCTTGTCCCTAATCTCCTTTTCTCCCTTCCTCCTCTTGCTCCTCAAATAAGAGATGTAGAGATGAGGTCCTTCTGGACAGAAAGCCAAAAAAGCAAAAGAATTTTTCCTGGTTTTTTTCCTTGATTAAAATGGAGAGGGGTAAAGAAGTTCCTTCCTCTTCCCGGCTTCCTCCCCTCCCTGTACATGCCCCAGCTTCCTGGGGCTATTTAACAATAGCAATAGTTCTAGTGAATGTGTGAAACCGAGAAACACTCTGTACTGTGTGCGGACCCGCAGTGACGGCCAGTAAAGTGGACTTAACTCCCAAGTGTGTCGAGCCGGACACCGGGCCCTGAACATGCTGCTTCCATGTTCAGTCCCTTCCCTGCTTCTTGCTCTCTCTCTCACGTTTTCTTTTCTTCCCCTTCTTATTTTTACAATTTTTGTCCCACCCAATAATGTAAGACTATCGTGTACGGGTTCTTCTTTCCCCTTTCCCCTTACGTAGAAAACAAAGTTCAGAGCTCCCTGTCTCTGTGCTCATCTTCCTGCCAATAGTTAACCCTCTAAATTGTTGGATCCTCCTCACGTGCTGAGTTTCTAGCCTTTTCTGAAACTCTGTGACTGGGGAGAGGGCAGGCGGGCAGGTGGGTGCCCTGGGCCTTCCAGCCTCCTTCCCCGCTTCCCAAACCTCCCTCTTGGGAACTCCTCAGGGACAACTACTGCTGAGTCTGAGTGCTGCTCCGAGATGGAGGCCCTCAGAGAGAGGGGGAGAGGTGTGGGTGTGTGTGTGTGTGTGTGTGGGTGTGTGTGTGGGTGTGTGTGTGTGTGTGTGTGTGTGTGTGTGCGCGCGCGTGTGCGCGCGCGCGCGCCTGCCCTTGCACACAGATGAGAGCTGTGATTGTGACCCTGTTTTGTGTAATGGGACCCATTTGTGTTTCCTCAACTATGTTTTATTTCCACCTTTCCCGTTCCATACCATCACTTTTTGTCTTTGGGAAAACACAGGAACCATTTCTCTGGGGACAAGGCTGTCCTCATGGTTATTTCTGTTCCAGCCTCTTCAAACTGTGCAATCTTTAGCAGGAACTCCCTCTCCTCTCAGTAGCTTTGAGTCTTGAGAGTTTCTGGGAGAGGGGTAGAACTGGATCTTTCCTAATCCATGAGTATCTGGGTTTTGTTGTGTTTTCCTTCCTTGCATCTACTCCATATCCCCAGCAGCGGCTCCTGGAGCACAGGATGGGTAGAGAGGAGAGATTCTGGTTCTGCCACTGCCCTGTATATGACTAAGCCCAGGTTAAGCCCCCAACACATGAGAGGAAAGCTGCTAACTCCGAGCTATAGCCATGGGCCTCTGGCCCCCTGCTTTCCTGCTCAGCAGAGCCCCTCCCATCAGAAATTACGGGTACTTGCACTGGGGAGGTGGCTGCTAGCTGGCCTAAGCAGAGAGCTGAGGCATCCAAGCAATGTTCCAGTGGTGGGGGGCGCGGGTGCCAGGTGAGGTGGAGTGTTCCTTGTACTCCAGCAGTACTGGGGGGGTGGGGGCAGTGCAGGTTCCTAGGCAGCCCTTACTCCTTTTCACTCCGCCCTCACTCCACTCCCTATTGCCTATTTCTAAAGTCGCCTTTTCTGTCGAAAAACCTCAAAACTTAACTTTATTTGAGAATTTTTTTTTTTTTGCTTTTAAATAAGAGGTGGATTGAAGAATATTTGAATTGACTTTATATTATGCATAAATATTTATATTTTATCTAAATAACTGCGCCGTAACAAACTTTGTGTCAGTCAGATGTTTGGAACTGTTATAACTGGGGATAACTCCCCCCATAGCAAGTTTTCCTTGGCATAAAATGTACTGGAGTTGTTCATTGTTGGAGGTGGAAGGGAGAGTGTGGCCTTCGTTGTCTGCTCTGTGCTCCTCTCCAGTTCCAGCTCTTTCCTAGGGACCAGGCACTCGTAAGGCAGGGTGGAGGTCCTAGACTTGATCTGAAGAAGTGGGGTAGGCATGATCAGAGGGGCCATTCTCACTTTCCTTTCCTCATCTTCACTGCCCCTTGAGCTAGGTGGATTTTCTCTTATTGACAGAGTATTTGGTAGGGAAAGCAGGTTAAAAATAAAAAAAAAAACCACCCCTGCCCTTTGTGTCCTCTCCCCTATCTGGTAACAGCAAGAAACCATCAACACCAACAAGTTTCCATGTTCCTTCTACAACAGAAGGGACTGACTTTTTATATAACCAAATGTGGTGTTTTAGTGACTTTTTGATAATGTACAGTTTTTTGTGAATTTAAATTTATTTCTTTCTATATTTTTAGGACCAATCTCATTTTTAATAAGGTTTAAAAAAGGAAAAAAAAAAGTGTAGAGAAAAAAAACCTCGTTTTTGCCATGTGATGTTCCACAGGTGCGGCTGTAGAAAAGTGCTTGTCATTGAATAAAACCACATTTGATAGAGACTCAAGAAGACTCGTGTTTCTCTCCTGAAGCAAGAATGAGTGTGGGGTGGGTCTGACTCCCGGGTTGACTTGTTTTCTGGGCAGAGCAGCCCCATCCAGTGTGGAGCAGCACCTGTGTGCCAGGCAAGAACAGACAGATCACCAGTTTTCATGGATAAGACACTAAGACCGACTTTTGTGTTTTATTTTAAAAAAAGAAGATTGAAGTTAGCAAAAGTAAAGCTCTTCCAAATTACAGGGGAGGGATGTCAGAAGTGAGCCGAGGAGAGCGGACGAGAGGTAGCACTATAGATGGGAGGGTGTGAACTACAGGTCTGTGGGTAAGGGGAAATGTACAAAATGTGTTTTAAGTATAAATTAAACTTCCTCTCCGGGGCGATAAGTGCATCCAATAGAGTTGTCACCCGCCCCAGAGAGGGGCAGGAGCAGAGACGTCCATTCTGGTCCTCTCAGCTCTATGGCAGCCTCCAGTCTATTCTCTTATTCTCCAGGGTCTTACGTCTGCTCCAAAGCTGGTGTTCCTGGGATAACTAGTAATTGCCCAAGGTGGTCACTGCACAGCCTAGGCCCTGGCTTGTCATACAGGGACCAAAAATCGCTAGAGAAGACAATCCAGAAGGCAGTTTCGGCTCTTGAACTGAAGAGTGCGTTTGTTTCAAAGACGAGGGCAGTGAAGGGTTAGGAAGCAGGTGCTGTGCCTTTGCTGAACTGTGAGACTGAGGTAGTTGAGTAAGGAGAGCAGGAGTTGAACAAGCAGATGCCAGTCCGAGAGCCACGGTCACAAGGGTGATGAAGGCATCGAGCTTTCTCGTCACTGCCACATGGAGACCACCTCCAGCAAGGGTAGCACGGAGCAGAAGAGGCACCCAGAGGTTTTAGCTGCTGAGGAGAGCTGCTGGAGCCTGTCAACTTCAGGACTCTAATGCTTACAGGCACTTTTAAAGGGCAGGCTGCTCAGAAGTGGAGTGCTTGGTTCACAGAGGAACTGGGAAGAACCAGTGTGACAAGGTACAGGTTTGATTTGCCTGTATAGACCAACTGTTTTTTATGAGACTGGTCCTGCTCTCCGAGTTCAGGTCTAGAAAAGCCTGGGGTAAGTTTGGACCTGACTCAACTGTATTGCTCTTGGCTAGGAA
Organism: Ondatra zibethicus; assembly: GCA_004026605.1. Classification (NCBI taxonomy): domain Eukaryota; kingdom Metazoa; phylum Chordata; class Mammalia; order Rodentia; family Cricetidae; genus Ondatra; species Ondatra zibethicus. Next base: position 19,823 of record PVIU01009781.1, on the reverse strand, counting down.
GGAAACAACCAGCCTTTAGTGAGGGCAGTTCTGAGACTTTTCCAGAAGGTGGGGGCATGTCTGGGAGGGAAGGACAGCAGGGACAACAAACTGCCCATCTTTATCACTGACAAGAGCTGTTCCCTCTTCAGAGGCACCTAACTTCACAGGCTGGGCAGTTCTTCAAATCCTTGGCTTAAAAACACTTAAGAACCTCTCTCCTCATCATTGTTCCCACATTGTCCTAATTAATATCAACACCCTCCTCCAAAAAGGCCAGTCTGTCTACAGCCTGGACCCTGAGCCTGGGAGGGGTGCTAGTAACCCTGAGGTGGGTTCTGTAGGCCTAGAGCCTGGTAGAGGATTACACCATCCTAGGACTCTAGTTTAATGTTCTAACTGGAAACAATGTGGGGGTGAGATGTAAAGAGAAAGGTCTGACCTCCATGCCAGCAGGATTCAGGAAGCACTGGGCATGGTGTTGAGAGCCTTGGGTAGTATGGTGGGGTGCTCCCTGTGGAGCTGTGCCCTGCGGACCATGCCTCTTCAGCCTACATCCTTCTTTCCTGTCCCCAGTCACTACTGAGTAATGAGCCAACAAGAGAGGATGGCAATCACTAAGCAGAATTACACAGTGCCATTAACTACTATAAAAAAAAATTATAGGTTACCCTTATTTCCCATGCTTGCACCTGCTCAACTAGAAACACTGGAAGCTAAACAGTACTCACAGAGGAAAACCTCAGAAGGTAATTTAAAATTTTTAAAACATCAGCCATTCAAATTGCTTTTAGAGCTACAGAAAAAGAAGCAAGTTTTAAGAGGTAGTGACAGGGCAGTGGTGACAACAGGACCCTACTGGCCCTGGCTATCAGCAGAGCTTCCAAACAGTTCACTCAGTAGAGTTCTAAGCTTGGTTTGGTTTTGTTTTCCTTAAAGACCACTAACAAGAAAGCAAGAAAGCAACCTTATTAGTGTTCTGTCACTGAGGGCTTTAACTGGATATAACTGACCTTCCTGAGGTTGGAAGCACCAATGGAAAAAATCTGGTAATTTTATTCTTTTTTACTTAGTATGTATACAGTGTTCTGCCTGCATGTATGCCTGCAGGCCAGAAGAGGGCACCAGATCACACGTGATTGCCAGGAATTGAACTCAGGACCTCTGGAAGTGTACCCAGTGCTCCCAACCTCTGCGCCACTCTCCAGCCCTTTATACTTTATGCTCATCACTGCCATGAGCCCTTTATTCCCAGAATGCACTGAAGTACAATCAGACCAGGATTCCCAGTTCTGCAGTATGTACAGCTGCTGCGCCAGTAAGCCAGTGTCTTTCTACCACCACGTTCAACCCTTCCTCCCCTACACAAGCCTCTGAACACATTTCCCGCTCTCCATTACTTTACTTTGTCTGATTGTCTAGTGGAGGTGAACCTGGATTTGACAATAAAAGACACTCATCTCAGCATTTCAAGGTTCCTCCTGACGTAAGTAATGAGCTGATTGCCTTTTCCTATCCTAGCACCCTGTTGTCCTTCCACAAGAAGGAAAATGATTTCTGATGTTCTGTTCCCTGGGGAAGGGGTCCAAACACTCCAGGGCTGGGCAGGGTACTGCACAAAGAGCTTGATCCTTTCTCAAGCGTGCCCAGCACAGTGAACAGTTCTCACCTTCAGCCCTTCAAACTGCATTTGGCATACGCATATGAGTGAGCCCTGCTGAGGCAGCTCCTGCTGAATTTCTAAGCTTTAAAGACTGTTGAGTACACCCATGTGCAGCTGGGACTCCTGATGATGTAGCCTACTCCAGAAGGCAGGGAAATATTCTATCTGCCAGGGAGTTGGGAATGGAGGAGGTGAGGTGGGGTTCTGCACTGTCAGATGTTCAGGACCATCCTTGATCTACAGCTAGGTGCCAGGCACACATGACCACTCCAAGCATGGCAGTCAAAGATGATGACAGACATGGCAACAACCTCATAGGGGCAGAACTTGCACATGGGGAAGAATGTTTAGAGGGACCAAGCAAGGCCAGAAGCATCAGGGATGGGGCTGTGAGACCTGGGATAGAATGGAGACCCTCTGGGAGACAGAACAGGCGTTCCTGAAGCCGGCGCCCACCAAACCCATGTCAGACTGACACCTGAAGTTCATCCTTTTTGAACTTGCCACCAAATTTGGTTGAAGGGTAACTTCCAAAGGCTGTCACATGTCTGCTTCCCAAAGTCAAAACTCCAGTCTGTTCTCAGAGAGCAGAGGGAAAGCTACCTCTACTGTCTGCGCTTTTCTCCCTTTTCCCAGCCCCACATGAAATTTAAGGCAAATTCATAAAATTAAAAACTATAAAAAGGCAAAAAATAGGCAAGGCTCAGCTGAATGGAAAAGAGAAAAAGAACAATCTGGACAAGAAGTTAAAAACAGAAAAAACAGCAGCCAGGCATAGTGGTGCACTCAGAAGATAGAGTAGGTAGGATCCCTGTGAGTTCAAAGCCAGCCTGCCAGGGCTACACAGAGATCCTGTGAACTGAGAGGGAGCTTTGCAAAACAAAAAAAATTTTAGGTCTGCATATTTAAAACACATGACACATCAGAAATAATCCATAACTAAACTTGGCAAGCAGGGCTCCTTCATCGATTTTCCAGCACTTTTTTTAAAATCATTTTGACAAGCCTTCCTAAGTAATTCCAACATACCCCAACCTCTCTGTGAAGATGGGAGGCAGCTCAGTCGGTGTAATTTTTTTGATCTTGGATGTAGTACATACGAAGAGCAACATGGTTCCCTAGGCTCCATCAATAGGAAGATAGCCCAAGGCAGGCATGCACAGTCTTTTCTCAGGCCCGGGCCTATGAGGAAATGATGCCATGTGTTAGTGCTCAGTGTAGTCTACAGATCGTCTGTAACCTGGAGTCTGGGAGCATCTCCAAAAATGAATTTCTGTTTAACAAAGATATGGGCTCTTGCCTGAAGGAGGCAGAAGGTGGAGAGGGTGTGGAGGGGACATGACAAAACCCAGCAGCCATCTCCCAGTTCAGCATAACAGCATGCCCCAAGCTTACAGGTCTTACCTCCTCGCTACTTGCTGAACTGGAAAGGAAAGACCCCATGGTCTGTGGGTGTCTCCACTGCCACTTGATTCTGCTGACCACTGCTCTCCTGTATCACAACCAAGGAAAGTTACTGATGCATTCCTACACTCACCTCCCACTGAAGAAGCCTAACTAAAAAAGCCAAAGCTGAGTGGCATCCTCAACTCACTCCCCAAATGCAAGTGTGCTCACAGCATCAAGCTGGAAAGAGGGTGAAGTGGTGCAGCTACTTTGGGAAATACATAAACAACTGCTAATTTTCATAGCATTTAAGCAACTCAAGCTGCATCCCAGTCTAAAGTGAACAATGAGCCAGCTCTTTCCTCCCTCTACTCACACCCCCTAGGGAGGACCAGAATCTGCAGTGCTGTGAGAGAAAGTGCTTGCTCAGGACAGAAGTCTGCCTTTCACTGTGTCCTAGCCTCACTGCAAAGAAATGCACCTACCTCAACAGAAACATTGGAAGAAGGCACAGGAGGGTACTGGGGGATGTAAGCTCCTTGCATAGCAGCAGCCGCTGGCATGAACTGGAATGAGAAAGAACAATGGTGTTCAGACTAGAGCACTCAGGAGCTCTGAAAAGCGGTGTGGGTGCTTCTCAAGCTGGTCCTGATGGTGTTGGAGGACACTGGCCTGCAGACAGTCCAGCCTGCTTTCCCTGCGCCTCCCTCCACGCCCCTTCCCTGCCCAAGCCAGGCCTAAAAGAAACCCCAGCTGCTCCATCCCTTCCTTTTCGTATTCTGATGAATTCCTGAGCAAATACACAAACGTTCAGGGAGTAGGGCAGAATGGCTATATTCCCAGCTTGTCCTTGAACTTTTAAATATCTTCCTTAGCCTCAGGGTCAGAGTGCACCTTCACTAACTCTAAAAGCACGCGTCCATCCTTTGGAAGTGTTTCACGGGCAGCCTTACTCTGTAGGAGTGATACTTAGAGACAGCCTTTTACCGTGCCCAGGCTGCTGAGTGACAGGTGACCCAATTGTTGGGTAAGAGGTCCCATCATGGAGGCATGCTGAAGAGAAAGAGGGTGGTCCATCCCTGGTGTAAGAACTGAGCCCTAGAGGAGGCAATAAAGGAAATGGTTAGGCAGCAATCTCCCACAAAGACACCTTAAGCAGCAGCTGATGACAAGCAGGGCCATCAACTCTTTTTTTGGACAGTGTCTCTATGTAGCCCTGGCTGTCCTGGAACTCTCTGTGTAGATCAGGCTGGCCTTGAACTCACAAAGATCCACTTGTCTCTCCCTCCCAAGTACTGGGATTAAAGGCTTGGGTGAGGGGAAGCAGATGACACAGGAACTAGAGAGTCATCTGCTACCATTTTCAAGGCCTCGGAATTAACGTGAGCAGCAGCCCAGCTCTGAGACAGGAGCAGCACCCTGACCTTCAGTCTACAGAGACCTTTGTCTAAGAACTCATAGAACGAGCTTCACAATGCTCAAAGTCAGAACTCACACCCACAGATCCTGTCATCAAAGCCCTTTGCTTTTCTTTACATCAAATCGTCTCTTTGGCTTCTGCCCACTTCTGAACACTCACTGAAGGCTGCATGAGGTACGACTGGTGTTGCATCCAGGATGGGTTGGGAACTTGTAGAGGAGATGTCTGGGTCACTCTCTGATATAAGCGAAAACAAATAAAAACATTAACTGCCTAGATTCAGTGCCCGAGAAGTTCAGCAAGCCCCCACAAACTGACATGTTCCTTCAGAACACAAACACAAGATTTTTTTTCCGGGCTATAGATATAGTGATATTTCATTTGTAGTTTTTGTTTTTTTGTTTTTGTTTTTTTTTTCTTTTCTTTTCGAGACAGGGTTTCTCTGTGGCTTTGGAGCCTGCCCTGGAACTAGCTCTTGTAGACTAGGCTGGTCTCTAACTCACATCCGCCTGCCTCTGCCTCCCGAGTGCTGGGATTAAAGGCGTGCGCCACCACCACCCTGCGTCATTTGTATTTTAATACATAAAGTTTGCCTGAAGCTCAGAGATCTGATCACCTTTACAGACAAGGCAGTGGTGACACACACCTTTAATCCCAGCAGTAACACAAATTTGCCATAGAAACTGGGCGGTAATGGTGCACACCTTTAATCCCATCACTAGAGAGGAATATAAAACTGGAGGAGACAGCTTCTCAGTTTCATTCTGAGATTCCTGGAGGCAGGCTCACCATTTTGGATGGAGATAAGAGCCAGTGGCTGGCTGTTTTGCTTTTCTGACCTTCAAGTTGAACCTCAATTTCTGTCTCTGGTTTTCATTAATTGTGCTATATATGGGATTGGCACACCTTTAATCCCAGCACTCAGGAAACAGAGACAGGCGAATCTCTGTGAGTTGGGAGGCCAGCCTGGCCTACGGAACGGGTTCCAGGACAGCCAGGGCCACACAGAGAAGGGTGGTGCACTAGCTCATCAGGAAAAGGTATTTGCCACCAGATCTGAAGTCCTGAATTAGATCCCTAGAACCCACAAGGTGGAGGGAGAGAACCTGCCACACGTCGTCTTCTGACCTACACAAACACAGAGAATGAGAATAAATATTATCTTTTAAAAAGGTATTGAGGAATGGGAGATGGCTCAGCAGTTAAGAGCACCTGTTATTCTTCCAGAGGACCCTAGTTTGGTTCCTAGCACCCACGTTGTGGCTTGCAGGCATCTGTTTCGGGATCCAACACCTGACCTCAGGCACCAGGCACACATGAAATACACATACGTACATACATAGAAGCAAAACACACTAAAGTAAAAGGACTTAAAAAGGTGTTGTGAGAGTGACAATACATGTTAAATATGTTTTTATTTATAAATCAATTTATAAAGTAAGTCTCTGCTGAAGCCCCGTGTATTTGTTTTCATCCACGTGAAAGTAAAAACAGAAAGAGGATGACTTTTCTTTTGAGGCAGGGTCTCTTTTATGTAGACCAGGCTGTCCTGGAGACCAGGCTAGCCTATGTCCTATGTAGAACAGGCTGGCCTCGAACTCACAGAGATCCACCTGTCTCGCAAGTGCTGGGATTAAAGGTGCGCAACACCATGCCAAGCTCAAGAGAATGCCTCTAAAAGTGTTTATATACCTATACACTGTATGTATGAGCGGATACACATGTAGGGATACATGCTATTTATATACACACATGCGTCACACGTTACGCTCTTACATAACATTTTTTATGTGTCCAGTATAGAAAAGTTTCATATTTCTTGACTTAAAACAAACAGTAGGGGGGAAACATGTCTTACCTGATAGGAGGACACAGGAGATGGGAGATATGGGGAGAGCGCAGACTGAGCGAGCATCCTGCTGTGGGCGATGCTGTATGGTGCTGGGTAGAACCTGTGGGAAAGGCTTTGCTCAGTGAGGAACCTCAGGAAACCAGAGCCACCTCCATCCACTACCTGCTATTTGAGATTCAAAATGAAGCACCCAAATGCCTGCACACGAGCCACTGGCATTTTCAGGTGACTTAATTATCTGACGCATCCTTACCCATTCTGTAGAGCTGTGGTGGGGTCATAGGTCAAGGCCATACCACCCTATAAGGAAGAACACAGGGTTCTTACTTTGAGCCCAGAGTACCCACGAGTCCCACTACAGGGTTCTGGAACTCTGCAGGTTGCAGATCTGCCCCGAAGAGCGAGGAGACAACCAGCAGCTACAGACTACTCTCGAGCTGCACCTAGGCGCACAGAAACCAGGCCGAGGCCACTGCCACCCCACTTCAATGCCTTCAGTGTTTGTGTTTCCTCAGAGGTCTGTCTACCATGTCTCCATTCCTTGGCCAGGCCCGTCCATTTTGCACAAATTTTCCTTGGTTCTGGCGTTTCTTTGGTCCACCATCAGCAAATTTGCAGAGCAGGGGATCAGATGGTGCTGGCAAGAGAACAAAGCAGACAGGTGCTGGACCGTCACACTTGGCACACTCCTCCAGTGGCCACCAGCCTGAGTCCCAGAGGACTCACCTGCCACTCCAGGGGGCGTCTTGATATACTTCCCATTAAAGTGGGTGATGACGGCGTCACACTTCTCTGTGGACTCCATCCTAAGAAGCATATGAGAGGTAAGGCTCTCCGTGTCCGGGGTACACGCGTGTTCCACACACACTCAGTGAGAAGAACCAGGTCCCTAGTCCCATGCATGCTCCAGAAGCTTTACGTGGTACACACATGGAGTTCCTGTCACACGTGTTCATTTCAAGGCAGCTGCGTTTCGTTTTTTTGTTTGTTTGTTTTTAAGACAGAGTGTGTGTGTGCTCCTGGCTGGCCTTGAATCCTCTAAAGATGACTTTGAGGCTCCTGCCTCAGTGCTGCAATTGCAGAGATGCTCCACCATGCCTGACTTTTATGCAGTACTAAAGACTGAACCAAGGGCGGTGCAGCTGCGACAAACACTCTACTGACTGGGTACATTCCTAAGGGAGGGCAGATGAGGGGGTTCAGGGGGAAAAGGCGCCTTCCAGCAGGCCCAGCGACTTGAGTTCCATCTCTGGAACCCACGTGATGTTAGGAGAGAACCAACTCCTGATGGCTGTCCTCTGACCTCAACACATGCTGCACACACAAACGTGCACATATGTACACATGAGACAAATTTAAAATTGTTTTCAAGTGTCTACTGAACTATTAAAAAAAAATTCCTCACCAGGCAGTGGTGGCGACACCTTTAGTCCCAGCACTCAGGAGGCAGAGGCAGGCGGATCTCTGTGAGTTTGAGGCCAGCCTGGTCTACAAAGCAACTTCCAGAACAGGCTCCAAAGCTACACAGAGAGACCCTGCCTCAAAAATAAATAAGTTACAATTGTTTATTTGATGAAACTGCACAAGCAATGATTTTGTTAATATTTTTTATTTCTGGCAAGAATTATCAAGGCCCAATTATCTATGGCATATTGATATAATTGGTAGTGAAGAGCTCATACGGCCTGGGAGAACCCGCACAGAATTGACTCCTGTGAGCCGCCCTCCGGCTTCCACCTAAGAGCCTGCTCTCTCCCCAACAGCTGATAAATACATGCTTTTTAAAGGGGGGGAGGGCTCACATTCCTTGGTGACACAAAGGGGAAGGGGACTGAGAAAGAACTGAATGTGGGTGCCAGTGGCTATGCACCACTCAGAGCCGTGAGAACGCTCGGAAAATGTCCGCCTCTACCTCTCAAATGTGCACTGGATACAGGACCCACAGGCCAACTCGCTTTACAGTTCCCGCTTGCTCTTGATTTTCTGAAATGGGACCTTGCTTTACAAGCCATGCTAGCTGGGATTTCAGTAGCTCTACCCTCGGGCTGGCAAGATGCTCAGCAGGTCAAGGAGCCTGCGAATCTGATGTCACTCGTGTCAAGTCTAATGACACGAGCTTAATCCCTGGAACTTTCATGATCAACAAGGAAAACTGATCCCTAAAAGTCATGTGACCTGCACCCTTCTGCCATAGCACATCCACACAAAGACACACAAGTTCACGAAGTAATAAAATGTAATAAAATATAAATGAATAAACACACTGACCGTCCTTCAGTCCCAGCTACTGGTGAGCTGGGATTCAAAATCCACCTCAACTACAGAGTAGGTCCAAGGCCAGTTTGGTCAGTGTTTGAGACCCTGTGGAATGGTCAGCTTTATCAACCGGACACAATCCAGACTCACTGGGAAGTCTCAGTGTCTCCAGGGGACTGTCTTCAGTTAATTCACATGGGTGGCACCAGTTCTCTAGACAGGGAACCCTAAACCGTGTAACCAGGCAGGTGAGCGTGCATGAGTTCATTCTGATGTGGTTTTTGTTTTGTTTAACAAAGTCTCACTATGTAAGCCTTTTTGGTCTGAAGCCTACTGTATAGACCAGGCCTAATGTCCACCTACTTATGCCTCTGAAGTGCCGGGTTTACAGCAAGCGTCACCGTACCCAGCAGCTCTCTCGTCTTGAGTGTGGGCGTGACCGGACTAGCTGGGGTCTCACCCTGACTTCCCCAGGATGAACCACAACCAAGAACCACGAGAGGAAATAAACATCTTTTCTAAGTTATCTTTCGTCGGAGGAATTTTTTTTTTAAAGAAAGGGCTTATTTTTATTTATTTATTAAGACTTATTTATTATGTATACAACATTCTGTCTCTGTGTATGCCTGCACGCCAGAAGAGGGCATCAGATCTCATCAAAGATGGCTGTGAGCCACCATGTGGTTGCTGGGAATTGAACTCAGGACCTCTGGAAGAGCAGCCAGTGCTCTTAACCTCTGAGCCATCTCTCCAGCCCCTCGTCAGAATGAAGACTGAACTGGGACATGCTGTTACAAAATGAAAAGTCAAAAGGACGGAGCTGTAGCTCAGCGGCATACCGCGTGCCTAGCATGATGGAAGTCTAGGGTTAGAGCCCTACTGCAAAGAAAACAAACAGGCACAGGGATGAGGAGAGAGTCCGCTTGGTAAAACTCAGAGATCTGCATTCAGTCCCCAGCACACACAGTGAAGCCAGGTGTGACGCTGACACCCACATACTGGTGCAAACACACCTCATCCTAACCCCCCAAAAAGTCCACCCCAAATTGTCTGACCGTGTAATGACTTGACATGATGACTATTTCTTTTGGTATGGAGGAGGAGGTGTTATGCTAACTAAGGGCGCCATGAACTAAGAGCACCTGCCCTGAAGGAAGCGTGAACTCAGCATAGTGGCCCAAATCTGTAGTTCCAGTATTTACAAGGCTGAGACAAGAGAATCTCAAGTTCAAAGCCAGACTGGGCTTCACAGCAAGACCATATCATGTTTCACTTTTTAAAAAAATCATATAAAAATTAAAAAGATAAAATGTGTTTTGGGGGCTGGAGAGATGGCTCAGTGGCTGAGAGCACTGGCTGTTCTTCCAAAGGACCTGGGTTCAATTCCCCGCACCCACATGACAGCTAACATCTGTCTGTAACTCCAGTTTCTGGGGATCTGATACCTTCACACCTATCCACATAAAATAAGGTTAAAAAAAAAAAAAAAAGCCGGGCGGTGGTGGCGCATGCTTTAATCCCAGCACTCGGGAGGCAGAGGCAGGCGGATCTCTGTGAGTTCGAGGCCAGCCTGGTCTACAAGAGCTAGTTCCAGGACAGGCTCCAAAGCCACAGAGAAACCCTGTCTTGAAAAAAACTGAAGAAAAAAAAAAAAAAAAAAAAGAGGAGGTGGGGGGATGTTTTGTTCTTTAAGATAGGTCTCATGTAGTCTAAGGGCTTCCTATTCCTATCCTCTTGCCTCTCTCTCCCAAATGTTAGGGTTACAAGGGTGGCCACCATACCCAGTTCACGCCAGCCTCGGAATCACTGACTAAGGGAGTATTCATGAGCAGGCAAGAGACTGACACAAAAGGCTCAGACCATTTAGCACAGTATTTTTTGAGCTAAAAACAAGTATCAGCCAGGCGGTGGTGACGCACACCTTTAATCCCAGCACTTGAGAGAAAGAGGCAGGCAGATCTCTGTGAGTTCGAGGCCAGTCTGGTCTACAGAGTGAGTTCCATAACAGTCAGAGCTACACAGAGAAACCCTGTCTTGAAAAAACAAACAAACAACAACAAAAACCCCACAAGTATCAGAATCCCATTTCAAGTGGAACTCGCTTGTTTGATTTTTAATATTTTTTTAAAGATTTATTTATTTATTATGTGTACAGCATTCCTTCCATGTGTGCCCGCATGCCAGAAGGGGGCGCCAGGTCTTATCATAGATGGCTGTGAGCCACCATGTGGTTGCTGGGAATTGAACTCAGGACCTCTGGAAGAGCAGTCAGTGCTCTTAACCGCTGAGCCATCTCTCCAGCCCTGATTTTTAATATTTTATGTATTTATTTGCGTAGCCTCACTGTCACCCTGGCTGGCCTTGAACTCCAAGTGACCCCTCCCAGCTACAGCTCAGGCCTTGTTCAGCTTCTGCTGTTGTTTGAGACAGGCTCTAATAAAATCAACTCTGAACTTTCTAAGTAGCCCAGGTGAGCCTCGGAACTGTGACTTTCCTGCTCTGGCCTTCCAAGCCTAAGGGTTACAGGCATGTATAACAACACCCAAACACTTTTTGTTTTTATCTCAAAGACAGACAGGGTCTCCCGTGACCCAAATTGACCTTGAACTTTTATTTATGTATATAGTGTTCTTCTGCCTGCATGTATGCCTGCGCACCAGAAGAGGGCACCAGATCTCATTACAGATGGTTGTGAGCCACCATGTGGTTGGTGGGAATTGAACTCAGGATCTTTGGAAGAGCTGCCAGTGTTCTTAAACCTTTCTTAAACCATCTCTCCAGTCTACCCTTGAACTTTTCATCTTTCAGCCTCCACATTTCGAGTGCCTGGATTACAGAGAAGCACATCACCGTACACCCATCTTACTCCATGTTGGAGGTCAAACTGGGACTTCATGCATACAAGTCAAGTGCTCTATCAACTGAGCAACATTGCCAGTCTGTCTGAAGACAGGGTTGAGACCTAGGTAGCCCTGGCCAGCTAATACTCCCTATTCTATCAGATACACTGGCTCTGAACCTGCAGCGACTCTCCTTTTGTCTCCTGAGTATTAATATTACAAGTTTGTGTTTGGCTCAAAACAAAGTCTTCCCAACAATTTTTTACATATATTTGTAGGGAGACATGTGAGCAGGGAACTAGAGGACTTGGGGGACGTGTGAGCAGGGAACCAGAGGACTTGGGGGACGTGTGAGCAGGGGATCACAGGACTTGGGGGACGTGTGAGCAGGGGATCACAGGACTTGGGGGATGTGTGAGCAGGGGATGGGGAACCTGGGGGACGTGATCAGGGGACTGGAGGACTTGGGGGAGTCCCTCTTTCTTCCACATGAGTCTGGGGTCAAACTCAGGTTGGCAGGTTTGTCAGCACTAAGCATCTTTACCTGCTGAGCACCCAAACAAAATCTTAAATTAAATAAAAGCAAATCATTTTTTAGGTAGGCTAGGATCATCACAGTGGTTGGCCAATGCAGCAGCTACTCTGCGATGTAGGTCTCCCTAAAGATCTAAGAAGTGGACCAATCCTTCCTTCCACTCCATCCTACTGATATGAGGATGAAGTCTCCACACTGTGGTTCATTCTCGGTTAGTAGGAGGCCATGGGGAAAGCATGGGAATGGACCGCTGTAAGGGAGGGTAGAGCATACAAGGTGAAGCACACCTGGAATCCCAGCAACTGGGAGGCAGAGGCTCCCGTTCAAGTTACATGCTAGGACCATGGTTACACATACACACACACATGCACGCACACATGCACGGTTCACTACCAAGGGTTTAAACAGTTTTTAATTACATTTCATGTATTTACTGTGTGTGCGCACATGCCACAACACATGCGGAGGTCCTTTCACTCCTACTGTGCGGGTCCGGGGACCAAACGCAGGCCATCAGGTTTGGTGTACACCTTCCTGGTTCTTAGCAGGTATTTTTGAAGGGGGGGAAGGGCACTGTGTGTGTGCCTGTGTGCCTGTTTGTCTGCGTCTGTGTGCCTATGTGTGCCTGTCTGTCTGTGTGCCTGCTTGTGTGTACCTGTGCGTGTGTGTCTGTGCATGTGTGTGTGTGTTGTTTCCTAAGTTATCTCCTAAGTCACCCTTAAAAACATCTCTTACCTTGCAAAGCCAACTCCCCTGCTGGTCCCGCTAGTGTCTCGAAGGATTCGGGTGGAGATAACCTGACCAAACGGCTTCAGCATCCCCTCCAGTTCCTGCTCATCCATCGATAGTGGGAGGTTTGAGATATATAAATTTGTAGGGTCTTGCTCCTGTTGCTATGAACATAAAAAGTGAAAATTGAGATACATATCTTTATCCCCATCCCACCCTCAGGAGCCTGGCAGGGGGATCTCTGTGAGTTTGAGGCCAGCCTGGTCTACAGAGTGAGTTCCAGGACAGACAGGACTACACAGAGAGAAACTCTGTCTCAAAAAAACAAAAATAAGTAACATTTGAGAAAAGAAACATTAAGGGGGTTCCGAACAAAGAGAATCTTAGCTACTTATAATATCCAATTCTATCATCATGTACCATCTATCTAGCCCAGGAAGAAAAATTATAGTATTTACTATGTCTACTACTGCACAATCAATAATACAAGCCACCAACCATGTTGGTGTCTCTATAAGATCCAGGCAGAGCAAACACTCCTCTTGCCCAGCATCCTGACCAAAGGTTACAGATTCCCTCAGACTGGGACCGCCTTGCCAGCTCCATAGTTCTGAGAAATTTCTCCCCTTTCCTTCTTAGCAGGCTTGTCTAAGTGGGAATACCTGCCCACTCCTGGGTGGAAGGGAAGCAGGAAGGGGAGGAGGAAACAGAGAAAGGACCAGCCACACTACTGCTCAGTGCTTTACCTCGAGCCCTAAAGAGTCCAGTATCCTGGATGCCCAAGGCTAAAGTGAGAGGCTGCACTTGGGGAGGGGGCGGTGACAGGAGGTGAGGTCAGGGAAAGGGCGTGGGTGTTCCTAGAGTACAGACTGCACAGTGGCACTTCTGCCCCAGGGCTGAGTTACAGACAGTGGTGAGCTGCCATGTGGATGCTGGGAATTGAACCTGGTCCTCTGGAAGAGCAGCCCTGCTCTTAACCGCTGAGCCTCCAGGGCTGTTTTTGTTTTTTGTTTGTTTGGGGTTTTTTTGTCTTGTTGGGTTTTTTTTTTTCCATGTATATGCATGTGTGGTCTGTTTTTGAGACAGGGTTTCACTCTGTAGTCCTGGCTGGCCTAGAAGTTGCTGTGCCACCAAGGATGAACTTAAACTCCTGATCCTTCGGTCTCCCTCTCCCAAGCTCTGTGATCACAGACATGTTACACGGCGGTGCCTGTCTCCAGAGCTGTGTTTTCAAGACTGTAAGTCATCACGCTGCCTTAGTCAGTAGTTCCCAGCAACCTTAATCTCACTTTCAACTTCTCCTTCCTTCCTTTGTTTTTCTTTAAAATGTATTTATTTTTACTTTACACCTATGGGTGTTTTGCCTGCAGGTATGTCTGTGTACCATGTGTATGCAGTGGTCATGAAGGCCTAAAGAAGGTATGGGATCCCCTGGAACTGGAGTTAGGATGGTTTCAAGGTACCAGGTGGATACTGGGACCTGGACCCAGGTCATTTGTAAAAATAATCAGTTCTCCTCTCTCCAGCCTGCCTGTCTTCCTTCCTCCCTCCCTTTTTCTTCCTTCCTCCCTGCCTCCCTCCCTTCTTCCTTCCTCCCTCCCTCCCTCCTTCCTTCCTCCCTCCCTCCCTCCTTCCTTCCTTCATTCCTTTTTTCTTTCTTTCTTTTGAGACTAGTTCTCAGTCTACGTTAGGCTGTCCTGGAACTCTCAGCAATTCTTTGCCTCCCAAGTGCTGGGATCCTAGGCCTGAGCCATCACACCCAACTTCATTTTCCTTTAACCATTAGAGGGGCTGAGAGATGACTCAGTGGTTAAGAGCACTGGCTGCTCTTCCAGAGGACCTGGGTTCGATTCCCTGCCCCCCGCATGGGGGCACACAACCATCTGTAACTACAGTTCCAGGAAGGGTTGCCTTATCAGCTCCTTCACAGTATCTCACAGAGACACCTCAGCAAGGCAGGGGACTCGCCTCGCTTGATGAAGGATACCAGAAAGGCATCTAGCTTTCTAGGGACTGACATGAAAAAAAAAAAAAAGTGAGCATACAAAATTCTCAGCTCCAGGGAGCTCTATCCAGGAGACACAGTTCTCTTCCTTGCTCTGTCTTCCCTTCCCCAGCCTTCCCAGCTCGCCCTGCCCTGTGGGAGCAGGGCCTAGAACCTTCTTCAGAGAATGCTGCAAAACTATTACCATCTGTCCCAGGAAAGTGGGGCGGGTGGAGGAGGCAGCAGGGGGGGGCAAGAGGCCTGGCCGCCTGTCTGCCACACAAAGGACAGTCTTCTTCAGCGGCTGTGTCCAGATGCTACCAGAAAGATGGCTCTGTGGTCAAGAGCACATTCTGACCTTGCAGAGGACCTGAGTCCAATTACCATCACCCACATCAGGTAGCTCCAAGCTGTGAGCGTGCGCGCGCACACACACACACACACGCAAACGCATACATACACACATATATACAAACACACAATACACATATATGTACATATATACATGTACACATACATACACATACACACATATACGAACACATACACATGCATACATACATATACATACATACACACACATATAAACACATGCATACACACATATAAACACATACATACACACATATACAAATACATACACATGCACACACATATACACAATACACACATGTGCACATACACATATACATAGACACACATATACATACATACCCACATATGCATGCATGCTGTGCAAGCTGTAGATAATTTTTGCTCATCAATTTTATATTTGTAAGCACTGGGAGGCCCCAAACCAGTACTTTGGTGCTGATCGTCACCCTGGAAAAGCAGGTGGTCTTACCTTTGCCATTTGTGCCTGCACACCACTGGCTTTCAGTGCAGTAACCGCCTTCTGTGCTGCTGAGGGACTGTCAAAGTCCACAAAACCATAGCCTGGAACAGGGAAACAGCATCACGGGAAGGTGGGAGGTGTAAGGAGGTAGGAGGCCCAGGCTTTTCAGGAGACAGAGGAAGGGTTATGGTCTGTGTAAATGATGTCGCGGGAGAAAGAGAAAGTAAGAGTGTTCAGGCGACTGTCCATGCGACCCCTCACCCAGAGGCTAAGGATGCCAAGGGAAATGGGGCCCTTGTGGTAATTCTGCCTTTCTCCTTCTCATTAAAAACCTGGGGCTTCAGACCTAAGGTATTAAATCCTAGACCTCAAGCACTGCTAAATGACTCCCACCTTCTGACAGCCCCAGAAATGTCGGGCAGGGAGGAATAGAGCAGAGCAGGAGGCGTGGGCGGAAGCTGCCCTCCCTACTCTCCCTGCTACTCCAGCTGCACCAGAAATGCTCCAACCCTCCACAGCTACTCAGCACTGGACGAGAACACCTATGGGCTGTCCTGTTTACAATGACAGGGAGAGACAATGTGTCCTTCATCCCATCCACGGAGACTGTGGCCCAGAGTGCACTCCAACCCGCCAAGGGAGCTCCAGGCAGACTTCTGGCTGCCAGTCCCTAGCAGCTCTCTCAGCTCCGGCTGTCTGGTCACCCAGGAGTCTAAATACCTATCATACCCCAGCTCCTCCCCGGCACCGCACCGGGTGCTCAGAGTCCCGGCAGCAGGAGGCAGAGGTGAAGGATGGACTCTCGCAGGCCGCGGCTGACCTTCTTACCTTTGCATTTGCTTGTGGTCTTGTCCAGGATGGCCTTGGTGGAGACAATCTTGCCATATCTAAGGGAAAGGAAAACGCAAAGTCATGATCTGGGGACAGGGGCTAAGAACAGGTCAAAGAGCCTGGCGTGGTGGTGCACTCAGGAAGCAAGGCAGGTGGATCTCTGAGTTCAAGGCCAACCTGGTCTATAGAGCAAGTTCCAAGACAGCTAGGACTATACAGAGTAACCCTGTCTGTAAAAACAAAACAAAACAAAAAGACAAAAATTAATTTAAATTGCCATTTATATGTCTTTAATCCCAGCACTCGGGAGGCAGAGGCAGGTGGAACTCTGTGAGTTAGAAGCAGCCTGCTTGGTCTACAGAGTTGAGTTCTAGGCCAACCAAACCTATATAGTTTTGTCTAAAAAGAAAGAAAGACAGAAAAAAAAAAGCCATTGGTGTTAGTTTTTTATCTCTGTGACAAAATGCCTGGTACTAACACCTTTTAAGGGAGAGGTGGTTTCTTTAGGTTCACGGTTTCATGGCAGACAGGGTGAATTGGCTCACAGCATGGAAAAGGGAGGGAGGGAAATAGGAACACCCCATCCTCCTCCCCTCACCCTGCACCAGTGAGCGTCCTCTCTTTCCCCTTCTATTCCACCCCACCCCACCCCCATCTAGGGGAAGGACTCCCTATATTCAGGGGAGAGTTCCCTGCTTCCCTGGAAAAGCCGTCCCTGTCATACCCAGGCTGCTGTGGTTTCCATGGGAATGGCCCCATGTCCTGTGGCTGAAAACTTGGTTCCCAGCTGATGACACTGCTTTAGGAGGTGGAAGAGCACTGGACGAATGGGAAGCCGGGACTTTACAGCCTAGCCCCACCTGACTGCCCTTAGCTTTGCTGATATCAGTGTGACCAGCCACGGTGACCGTGTCCTCTCAGACTGTGGCCGGATGGACCCTTCTTCAGGAACTGCTTTCTGTCTAGTATTTATCATGGCAAAGTGGAAAGTAACTGCTATCCCTTGCTTTTCAATCTAATCACATCGATGAGATCAACTGTCACATTGTCCTTAATAACCCTAACTCTCAAAGGCACCAGATGAAATAAAGTCACTACAGTCCTCACAACGCCAACTCATTGATCTCCTTTAACTAGGACGGTTCTGGGAAAGAGGCTTGACCATACAGCAAAAGGATGGGCCTCCCATTGGGATTCCTTAAAGAACAGAATATTCTCTCTCTGTCTCTCTCTTTCTTTGTTTGGTTTGGTTTTTTTGAGACAGGGTTTCTCTGTGTGGCCCTGACTGTCCTGGAACTCAATTTGTAGATCAGGCTGGCCTCGAACTCATAGATCTGCCTGACTCTGCCTCCTGAGCACTGTGATTAAAGGTGTGAGCCACCATTACCCAGTTAGCTTCTTGATTCTACTTTTCTTTCAGACAAACACATCCATCCTATTAAAAATAATAAGATCACTCGGGAGGCAGAGGCAGGCGGATCTCTGTGAGTTTGAGGCCAGCCTGGTCTATAAAACCTAGTTCCAGGACAGGCTCCAAAGCTACAGAGAAACCCTGTCTCAAAAAAAACCTAAAAAACAAAAACCAAAATAATAATAATAATAATAATATAAGCCAGGCAATGGTATGCCTTTAATACCAGCTCTTGGGAGGCAGAGAGAGGCAGATCTTTGTAAACTAGAGGCCAGCCTGGTCTACAGATTGAGTTCTAGGGACAGTCAGGGCTACACAGAGACCCCTGTCTTGAAAGCCCCCCCATATTATGTCTTGAAAGTAATAATAATAATCAAATAGGTGCTGAAAAGACTGTTCACTGGTTAAGAGCACTGGCTGCTCTTCTAGAGGACCTGGGTTCAATCCTTAGCATCCATATGACAGCTCATAACTGTCTGTGACTCCAGTCCTAGGAGATCTCTCTCTTCTGGCCTCCGTGGGCACCAGGCATGTACGTGATACACAGACATATATGTAGGCAAAACATCCATACACATAAAAAATAAAATTAAAAATAAACGTTTTAAAAATAAGGAACCTTTGTTCCTCTGAGCCCCTCTTCCCAGCACCCAGCTGATGTATTTTTTTTTAAGATTTATTTATTTATTATATATATAGCATTCCTTCTATGTATGCCTGCACGCCAGAAGGGGGCACCAAATCTCATTACAGATGGTTGTGAGCCACCATGTGGTTGCTGGGAGTTGAACTCAGGACCTCTGGAAGAACAACCAGTGCTCTTAACCGCTGAGCCATCTCTCCAGCCCCCCCCCCCACCTGATGTTTTATGTGCTCGCCAGCCTGATCCAAACTGTTCTGGCTCACATCCTGGCTCTGCTGCCTTTCTGCCGTGTGACCTTGGACAAGTCCTGTGACTTCCTGGGTCTTGGCCTCATCACCACAACCTCTCCCAACATATTTCAGTGCCGGCAGGCCACTGCTTGTGCTCCCTGGCCTGGCTTTCCGTCCCTCTGCCGCCTTCATGAATGAGTTAAATCAGTCTGTGACCTGCTTTCAGTCTACATTCATAAGGTCTGTGTTTTTCAGCTTTTTGGAAATCCTTGCTGGCAGCAGAGGCTCAAGCAGCTCCCAGAGTTTGAGCCCTGCAGCTCTTGGGTTATGTTAGAAGCATCACTAGAAAAGCTGCTACATTCTACTCCAGTGGTGTGAAGATCGCAGACAGGATAGCAGCCATGGCCAAGGTAAAAAGAACAGCGGCGGGGGAGGCGGGGCGCGGGAGGGCAGGGACTGGGGATGGACAGGACTGCAGTTGAGATGGAAACTAAATGAAAAAATAATGTTATTTAAATAAATAAAATTTAAAAACAAAAAGAACAAGGGCTGAACAGAAACAGAGGGCAGGAACTAAATTGAGACCAAACAAGCATTAAATATATCTCTCTTCTTATTCCTAAAGATGGAATGACTGACTGGTTGGTTTCTACTCCCTGGCTGCCCATCCCTCGCCCCAGCCCCCAAACCCCCTGCCCCACCGACTTTTTCAGGGTAGCTTCTGGGACCTAAAGGATTAAGCCAGGGAATGCTCTGGAGGTTGGGAATAGAACGTGTTAAAAGGAGGTGGGGACCGCTGGTCCTGGGGTCTTTTGAGGCTCCATACTTGGATTCTAGCCCAAATTTAAGACAAGATGGAGTGGAAGTGACTGTCCGCCAGAGGACACCCAAGCTGCTATCCCCATCAAGGCCCCAGGGTGGAGCCTGCTGTGGTCTAGCAGCCTGAGACTCTGAGCCAGAATTTCCACTGCAGCTGGCAACAGCTGGGTCACAGCTTCCCATCCTCAGAAGGAACCCCTGCAAGAGAACCAGGAGTTCCAGCCCCAGGCCACACCTCTCCTCCAGCCCCAGGCCACACCTCTCCTCCAGCCCCAGGCCACACCTCTCCTCCAGCCCCAGGCCACACCTCTCCTCCAGCCCCAGGCCACGCCTCTCCTCCAGTCCAGGCCGCACCTCTCCTCCAGCCCCAGGCCACACCTCTCCTCCAGCCCCAGGCCACACCTCTCCTC